>JAWPHD010013299.1:0-69269 GCA_037043455.1 Cyrtodaria siliqua
TTATTCGTTTAACGCACAAATGAGGCAATTATAAATATAACGCGAAGTTAATATACACGAGATTTATAAATAATAAAATAAAAAACAAACTGGTTGTAATACACAGATCTGAGTAAATAGTTTTTACTAATATTTATAACCTTAGTTCATATTTTAAATTGGCTAGTATATTGTTGAAAACAATTCATAGTTCTAAAACAATAAACAAAATAAAAATCAATACAAGGGTAAAATATAAGGGTAAATCTTGAACACTATCGTGGTTGGTAAAATCCACCAGAATTAGTTTTAAATGACAGTAGATATAAAAATCGAACAGGAAAAGTAGCATTCAAGGACGAGCAGTCAACCACAAAACACACAAAGAGAACAAAGAACAAACTATATATAAGATGAATAAAAGGCAAGATAAGACATCACAAACACACAAGGGTTGACAATAGGGCTACCGCCTTGGAACGGTCAAGTCGGCAATAAAATGCCGCTGGGGGTTGTTTAAAACAAGTTCCTAGGGAGCACCAAGTAAAAGAAATATTAAAAGATCAAACCTCACTACTACCCTATTGTCATCCCTATAAAACGGGACAGTGTAATAGTATAGAATCTCCGCCATGAACTATTCTCTAACCAACAAAGCTAGCATTAATAGGCAATATAACGTAAAACACAAAGATGCTCGTGTATATAATAAATGACAAAAAAAAACCCAATAGCATAGAAAGCCACAAAGAAGGTACTGCAATGACTTGGCAGAAAGCCGAGCAACAAAGAGAATAAACCAGGGCACGACAAGACAAGATGCAGACAAATATCAAACGTCACCGTCCTTTTGACTTTAGGAAGACGTCATCATAGGTTCCACAGCCTGTCCGGTCAATCGCACAATTAAAGAGAGAAAGCTAGTGGCGAACTGTAAATGGGTCCACCACCAAGAATGCAGTGCGTTTGCACAAAATGATAGGATCAATAACCTCTTTTGATACAAACTTTTAACAAGTTTAACACTGATAGTATGAAAGTGATCATGACCAAGGATCTTACGAGAGTTTGTAAATCAGGTCACCATAGAAGACATTCTTGTGATAGTCCTTGTCGCAGAAGAGTTCTTAAATTACTTTTATATTCAGGGTTACGAATAAAACAGTTTTTGCAAAGGTTTTACGAAGTTTTTATGGTAACGGTAGCCCTGGATGGACTTCAGCTGTTTTTAGTTATACAAAGATTACGAATATTACAGACCTCAACTCGAGTACAAGCTCTATAAAAACGAATAAGTTGAGACAGCAACACGTGGATTGGCGTATTTTGTTTATTAGCGGCTCAGGCTGGTTTTAAAGTAGTTATGTCTACATACGTATAACAATATGGCAGATTATCAAGGCTTTGTATCATTCGGTCAAGTCGAGAGTTAAGATGTGCAAAATACCTATGTAGCATGACATTTACCGTACATTAGGATTTAGACAGGCGAAATTTAATTCTCCATTACTATTTTCATTGTTTTTAATATGATACAGAAAATAATGTGTGGGGTGTTTGTATACTGGTTCAGACTTTATTTCTTATTTTATGTGCTGATGACATATGTAAATGTTTGGTTTATTCAGTAAAAACGAATTTCAAACGAGCTCTATATTTTCTCAGATACAAAAACATTTTTTTTATTTGTAAAGGAAAATAACTGTTTACTATATTACATTTGACTGTGATATGAGTTCTTACTAAGAGAAAATGAACTAGTTTTTTAAAACTGATCAAGTATTTCAGAATGTGTTGTCATTTACAGTAAACAATGTCAGAGTGGTCAATTTTTTCAAAAACTACTTTTTTAAGACAATTTCTATAACCAAGCAATATCATTGGATTTGAAATAACTTAACTAAGAAAATGAGTCATAGATTATTGAAGTAGTTTCGAAATTATGGGGAAATAAAAACAGCAATTTTATCAAATTAAAAAAAAAAATCTGCGATACTGCTATGCAATTACACTTGATTATAAAGCATAAAATAAAAACGAGAAAATGTGTTGTTTTGGAGTGAATAGACATATTTTATTTCATCTCGAAGTGCTCAAACTTCGAGATTGTGCTCAAACTTCGATATTTTCACTCATGAAGCATTCGTGAAAATATAAAGTTTTCACACTTTCACACTAAAATGCTCGTTTATTCACTCCAAAACAACAAATATCGCTCTATCTATTTTAGATACTTCCCAGTGAAATAGTGGATATGTGTGGTACCTAGAATAACTCTTATATTCACAATTGTGTTTATTATATTTTGACAGTGAGAATACTAAGAACGAGTATATACTCATCTGCCGGAAAAAAGGAACTACTTTGTTCTAGCATTTGGCTTATAACAGTCATAATTCGTGTCAAAGTATTAGAACTATATCTCTAGATGCGCATTAAACTATATGTAACTCCGCCTCACGCGCTGGCGTTACTATATTTATCCGCAAGAATACGTTAAAGGGGAACACTGTCAGGAACGAAACGTATTTTCTGTTTGAAACAGTTTGGTAGTGTTGCATGATAAAAAAGTATATAATAAATAGAATATTTGTTGGTTGTCGTGAATATAGGATTTATTTTCAACTCGAAGTGAGAAAACATATGTCTATTGCTCAATCGCTCCTCAAATAGTCGTGGAACATACTAAGTTTTCTCATCTCTCTCGATGAAAATAAATCTATATTCACTCCAAACAAACAAATATCCTCTGTTTATGCTTCACAAATATTGATGACATATCACCAAAACTTGCGGGATGACGCTATTTACCAAATTGGACTGCATCAATGAGTTTTACCAATACCTCTCGACAGTCCGAGTTCAAGACTCACTACATTTATCACCGCCCGCAAAGGAGATACGCATACCGACGTGTACGATGGGCTTGAAATATGAGTCTGAAGTCTTTCAAAAGGAAATGACTGAGTACTGGTAGGACTCAAAGGCATAGATGTCATTATGGAGTACTATAGTATCATTAATGGCCGCGACATGTCCGAACATGATTCAATTTAGATTCGGTATTAGAGAGAAGCGCGCAGTCTGGTTTAAACTAAATCAAGACAGTATATTTAGACAGAACACCTTGGAATACGTTGGTCTGTTGTAGTGCCAAGGGGATAAATAGCGTTAATCCAGAGAAAGTAAAAGCTTTTACATGATTAGAACCTCCCAATTAAATAAAACAGGACACTACAGAGAATCAGTAGGCCTAGTAAACTTATCTTGGCAGATATCGTAGAAAACTATCTCAATCATCGTTATCTGTGACCGACGATTTAATTAAATATTGTGTTGCTTTGGTACTAGGGGGCACGGCCCAGACAATATCATTCGACAAAGGTCAAGTAGATACTGATTACACAATACGACATTGTCGAATCCCTTGGAAGAAACAAACACCAAACATAAGAGAGAAAAGTAGCAGACTCGCGTTTTATTGAGTCTGTTCATGAGAGGTAAAAATTATAAGATGCAAACACACTCTTCCACGCCTCCTAGCACACGACGTAAGGCGATATTCATCACTTTAAAGCAACCCAGAATGGGCTTGAATGATCCAAAGACCAGTAAATAATAACACTACTGATACTTTGTAGTCGGGGGGGTGACTTTTATACGAACCCGTCGACAGCAGCACTTAAACAAACGCTAGTGTGCACAGCGTGATCACTTGGAAGCAATACAACACAAACAAGAGAGAAAAGTCACCGACTTTAGTAAACTGTGACCCCAAAAAACCTATAGTAGTACAGCCGTAGTAGGAAATAGGTGGTGCAATATATGTACTTGAGGGATCTGATCTCCAATCCATCGCATTTTGTTCAAAAACTTTGAGAGAAACTGAGAAGAAATGCGGTACGATGTAACTAGGGTGTATGAGTCTTGTTATTGCTTGGGAGACAATTTTCTCGGTACATCATATAGGCCTCGATCATATTTTAGATTGATATGGGATCACAAATTTTAGACTTGAGATAACGGGATCACAAACCATTTGACTCCCATTGATTAATAAATCAGATCTCGATAAAGTACAAAACTAGCATGCCAGCGCATGAGCTTTCTGTTGTTAAATGGCTTGTTACTATACAGAAAACGAATTGTTTTTCCAAAATGCTCAACAGATTAAGTCATTTTGGAACAGTTATCTATCACAAAGGTCACCAAGGCATAACAACATCTAGAGCACTTGCATCTCAGACTATATGGTGGCCAACAATCAACAAGGATATTGAACAAGCTGTCAAAAACTGTTCAATTTTGTCAGGAAGAAAACCTTCAAACCAAATAGAGCACTTCAGTCAACAAAGCTTCCAGATTAGCCAATGGATTAAAATCGCCGCCGACATTTGTGAACATAAAAACAAACACTTATCTCGTGGTCATTGGACTATTATTCAAAATATATTGAAATCAGTAATTTGACGAGATTAACAACAGACAGTATTACATAAAAACTAACGAATTATGTTTGCACATTGGGGTGATCTAGAAGAACTAGTATCAGATCGGATCGAGGTACTCGCAGAAAAAGATGAATGAGTTTTATGTTAATCATCACAATTCTGCAATTTTGCAGAGGCCGGAGTGAAAATTGGCAAAAGGATCTACGACAGAATGACGCTTTTACAGCGATTAGAGCATACCGCAATACACCTACAACAGCAACAGGTTATTCGACTCTCAGCTAATGATCAGGCAGGAATATATTCCTTGCATCTTTTAAAAAAATAAGTCCAAAATGCCAAAATACAATAATGTGAAAAGGACGACGACAAAAAGTCAAAATAAAATCAGAAGTAATTTTACACAGGAAAAACAATGTTAGGATATTGCCAATTCTTTAATAATCATAGAGACATGTGAGAATGAAAATTGACGTTGGGAGAAAAAAGGGACAGTAATACAAAGAAATGCAAATGACAGATCGTATACAGCTCAAACCGATAAAGGAACTTATGTGAGAAACAGAATCCATTTGCAAAAGTTACCAGCTACGCAACAGGCTTGAGAGTAAAAATCAAAGTTAAAATATGACATTATTTCACACAGTGGTGGTAAAATAACTCCATCTAAATAAATAATGATAGTCGGGGAATAAAAACCAAAAATATCAAGATTGCTGAAATATTTTGAGTTACTACAGGGGGTCTGACAAATTAAAATGTCATGTTAACATAACTTTAGAAATTACATTATCACAGTCTAGGAATTTACATTATTGTGATCAAAGCTAACAATACATTTCATTATTGTGTTAATTAAAGTTGTCAAGTACACTATGTTGCTGATCGATAAACAAAAGGCTTTCATTCACGAAAGAGGGATAATATGATACTTAAGGTGTCGCAGCTCTGTATCTTATAGCTCCGCCTCTACATGCCAATCATTGTACTTTCTATGTTTATATAATTATGTATTCATGCAGTACTCTTTAGTAGTATTATGCCAGCATCCATGTTATGCATAAATAAATATATAGAAACGTTCACTTCGTGTGGCTTATTAGAACAGGCTAGATGAAGAATGTATGCTAAAATGGCTGTAAAATAATATGTTCCTTGATTTTTAAGGACGGACAATTCGCCATCCCATCCATCTGTCAACTCCCCTAAGAACTACCCACCCATCCACAACCCGAATTGTTTTAACTACCATGTTTTTACTTGTTTTTATATCTAGTCCGAAGGCCAGCAGAGCTTATGGGATGGCGAGTTGTCCGTCGTTCGTTGTCCGTCAGTCGTCCATTAACTTTTGGCTTGTTTACGCAATGTGGCCTTAATTTTTCAATTTGCACTTTACCAACCTTTATTAGTGTCTTTATATCAATGAAAGCTCGGACTAGTTCGAAAACCAGCTAATTCGGAAAAGTAACACCAGCTCTTTATGGCCTTTGTTTTACTGAAAATGCCATGTTCTGTCTTGTTTACACTCTAGCACCTTCATTTATTATTTGATCTTTACCAAACTTGCATAGATTGTAAATATCATTGAAAGCTCGGACAAGTTTATGGCCCTTCATTTTTTGAAATATGCAATATGCTGACTTGGGTCTTGGTTATTAAAGAAATTATTATTTATTTTTTACGTGACATTGTTCATTATTATTTTTAGTTTTTTGGTGGTTAAAGAAAAATGAATCTTTCTTTCTGTTTTTTTCAATACGTACATTTATTGTTTTTTGTATTTTTTTTTTTTTTATATCTTTTCTTGTTTTATTGATTTATTTTCAAGCTAGTTTAATTATTAAAACTGCGATTTTTTTTAAAATTTTTAAGCATCGGTTTAAATTACTATTTGGGGTGTTATTGTGGAGTGTTTTTTTTGTGTGCAATTTTTAGCTCTACTGGCCAAAGGCCAGACGAGCTTATGGGATCGCTTTTCGTGCGTCGTCCGTCCGTCTGTCTGTCTGTCTGTCTGTTAGCAATTTTATAAAATCGACATCTCCTCTGAAACCGTTTGCAGGATTTTGATGAAACTTCATCAAAATATTATTTGGGATGGCCCCTCTCCGATTTGTGTTTTTCATGGCCAAGATCATCCAAGATGGCCGCCAAGGTTAAAACTAGGTCAAATTTAAGGAATTTTTAAACGACATCTCCCCCGAAACCACTTATTCCTTTATTGTGAAATATCATAAACATGTTCCTTGGATTGGCCTCTATCAAGTTTGTGTGTTTCGTTATCGTCGAATAATCAAAATGGCCGCCACGGCGACTCAAAGTTTTCCTGGAGTTATATAGGAAAAGGCTAAAAATGACATCTTCTTTGAAACCGCTTAAAGGATTTTGATGAAACTTCATTACAATGATCTTTAGGATAGTCCCCCTCAGATTTGTGTTTTTCGCGGCCGCCAGTCATCCAAGATGGCCACCATGGCTAAATTAGGTCAAATTTAGGAAATTTCAAACGACATCTCCTCCGAAACCGCTTATTCCATTCTTGTGAAATATCATAAACATATTCCTTGGGTTGGCCTCTATCAAGTTTGTGTTTTTTGTTATCGTCGAATAATCAAAATGGCCGTCACAGCGACCCAAAGTTTACATAGAGTTATATAGGAAAACATTAAAAATGACTTCTTCTCTGAAACCACTTGAAGGATTTTGATGAAACTTAAATCACAATGATCTTTGGGATAGTCCCTCTCAGATTTGTATTTTTTGCGGCTGCCAGTCATCCAAGATCGCCGCCATGGCTAAAACTAGGTCAAATTTAAGGAAATTTCAAACGACATCTCCTCCAAAACCACTTGTTCTATTCTTGTGAAAAATCATATACATGTTCCTTGGGTTGGCCTCTATCAAGTTTGTGTTTTTCTTTAGCGTCAAATAATCAAAATGGTCACCACGGCGACCCAAATTTAACTTTACATAGAGTTATATAGGAAAAGGCTAAAACTAACATATTTTCTGAAACCGCTTGAAGGATGTGTTTTTTAGCTCTACTGGCCAAGGGCCAGGGCCAGTAGAGCTTATGGGATGGTGTGTTGTCCGTCTTCCGTCGTCCGTCCGTCCGTTAACTTTTCTTCAAACGACTTCTCCTCAGAAACCGCTTGGCTAATTTTGACCAAACTTCACATGGATGATCCTTAGATGGTTGCATTTTAGATTTGTTAAAATTAGGTCAGCGCTACATCCAAGATGGCTGCCATTACCAAATATAGTCGAAATCTTAAAAAATCTTCTTCTCCAGAACCGCTGGACAGATTTCAACAGTTTTTCTTTTAAAATGATCGCCAACGCCTAGACTTTCAAGTTTGTTCAAATAAAGTCACCGGGGTTAAAAATGGCCGTGCCCCGGGGGTCCAAAGTTTGTATATTGAGGTTTTGCATGTTTTTCATATAGACATATAGGATTTTTAAAAATATTCTTCTCTGAAACCACAAGGCACAGAGCTCTCATGTATTACATGTAGCATCAGCTTATGGTCCTCTACTAAGTTTGTTCAAATGGTCACCTTGGGGGTCAAATTTGTCCCCGCCCCGGGGGTCACAGGTTTACATAGACTTATATAGGATTTCTTTTTAAAAAATCTTCTTCTCGGAAACTACAACAGCCAGAGGTTTGATATTTTGCATTTACTATAAGCTTATGGTCCTGTACCAAGTTTGTTCAAATGGTGACCCTCGGGTCACATTTAGCCCCGCCCCAAGGTTCACATGTTTTACATAGACATGTATAGGGAAAAACTTAAAAAATCTTCTTCTCTGAAACTGCAAGAGCCAGAGGTTTAATATTTTGCATTTGCTATAAGCTTGTGGTCCTCTACAAAGTTTGTTCAAATGGTGACCCAGGTCACATTTGGCCCCACCCCGGGGGTCACAATTTTACATAGGCTTGTATAGGGAAAAATATCTTCTGCTCTGGAACCACATGGCACAGAGCTCTCATGTATTACATGTAGCATCAGCTTATGGTCCTCTAATAAGTTTGTTCAAATGGTGACCCTGGGGTCAAATTTGTCCCCGCCCCAAGGGTCACTGTTTTACATAGACGTATATAGGATTTTCTTTTTAAAAATCTTCTTCTCGGAAACTCCAAGAGCCAGAGGTTTGATATTTTACATTTATTATAAGCCAGAGGTTTAATATTTTGCTGTTACTATAAGCTTATGGTCCTTTACCAATTTTGTTCAAATGGTGACCCTGGGGTCACATCTGGCCACGCCCCGGGGGTCACAGTTTTACATAAATGCTTGTATAGGGAAAAACTGAAAATAATCTTCTTCTCTGGAACTGCAAGAGCCAGAGGTTTAATATTTTGCATTTGCTATAAGCTTATGGTCCTTTACCAAGTTTGTTCAAATGGTGACCCTCGGGTCACGTTTGACCCCGCCCCAAGGGTCACATGTTTTACATAGACATGTATAGGAAAAAACTTAAAAAATCTTCTTCTCTGAAACTGCAAGAGCCAGAGGTTTAATATTTTGCATTTGCTATAAGCTTATGGTCCTTTACCAAGTTTGTTCAAATGGTGACCCTCGGGTCACGTTTGACCCCGCCCCAAGGGTCACATGTTTTACATAGACATGTATAGGAAAAAACTTAAAAAATCTTCTTCTCTGAAACTGCAAGAGCCAGAGGTTTAATATTTTGCATTTGCTATAAGCTTATGGTCTTCTACCAAGTTTGTTCAAATGGTGACCCATTGGTCGCATTTGGCCCCACCCTGGGGGTCACAGTTTTACTTAGGCTTGTATAGGCAAAAACTGAAAAAAATTTCTTCTCTGGAACCACATGGCACAGAGCTCTCATGTATTACATGTAGCATCAGCTTATGGTCCTCTACCAAGTTTGTTCAAATGGTGACCCTGGTCAAATTTGGACGCGCCCCGTGGGTAACATTTTTTTATTTTTTTTTTTTTTTTTTTTTTTTTTTTTTAATTTTTTTAGTTTGATTTTTTTTTCAATTTCAATTTTTTTTCAATTTCAATTTTCTTTTTTTAATTCTTTTTTATTTTTTTTTATTGATTTGAATTTTTTTTTTTTTTTTTTTTTTTTTTTCATTATCTTTTTTATTACTTGACACTTTCTTTAAAATTTCTTGTCGGCGCTACTCATCCTAAATGCCTTGTTGAATTTCGACGAAACTTGGCAGGAAGCATCGGTAAGATGTCTAGTTGTGCATATCATGCTTTTGTTCCAGTTCGCTGATTTTTGACGGAGTTATGGCCCTTTGGCATTTTTATTTTAAATTTCTTGTCAGCGCTTTTCCTCTTAAACGGCTTGTTGGATTTCTACGAAATTTGGCAGGAAGCCTCAGTATGATGTCTAGTTGTGCAAAGCGCGGTATATCAATGAAATCTTGGACAATTTCGAAAACCAGCTAGATCTTGTTAGTAATAACAGAGTTATGGCCCTTGATTTGTTGAAAAATGCTATATTGTATTTTCCTTTGTTAAATCTATAGGAGAAGAGAGCTATATCTAGCTATATCTATCTAAATCTATAAGAGCTGTTTTAGCCAGTAGAGCGTCCACATGCCCTCTTGTTTTAATTTCGATTACCAAATGAATGGTAATCCATTTATTCACCCCGTAATAGGTTTGTGAGGGTCGGGGTGGGCCACCCCTCAACAAACCGTACAGATATGTATGTAATATGCATCATATTTATATATAAACAGTTTTCACACATACTTACATACAGAAATGCATATCATGATTAGAAGCTGTATAAATGGGGAGTTTTTTTTTAAACATCTTTACAATTTCAAAAGAAGATTTAAAATACACTTTTCTGAAAGAGGGACTCCGAGGATCTTTCAAAATGTTTATTTACAAATAAACCAGATTGCTGTATGTCCCTTTTACACTTGAAAGCAGAACAATTTTACAATTGTCAAGATACTTCATTGATAATTGTAAAGATGTTGTTCTTTTTTTGTTGTTTTTAAAACCCAGCATATATATTTTACCTAAAAAAATATTTAACATAGATAAATGCAATGATAAAATAATCAAGTACGAATGTTTCAGTTTTTATACAAATCCGCAAACTATCTCTGCTGAGTTTTACTATAGTTGATTGTCTGAAAAAAATGCTGTTATCAAAAAAAGAATATATAAAGAAAAGACAAGATCTATCTATGGAGGTGTGACTCTTCATTATTCAGTGGAAACAGCGAGGACATGATTTTGCAGATACAACTACATATTTCTTGGATCAATATCTAAATATTTTTCCAGTATCTCTATTTTTTGTAATAGTTTTGCTTCAGTTTTATCTTCTTCTTTTTTTAAGAAATTATGAGTATGATATTGTTTTTCTTCTAATTTCCATCAATAATGTTTCAAGAAATAGCTGATCATCAATGTCCAATATTAAATCTTGACAAGGTATGTCTTTAATTTGTAAATTTATATTTTGATTTTTTGTTGCGTATAGATTTTTTGTATTTTGGATAACTTGTTTAATTTCATCTACATAAGTATTGTCTTTAAGGAGAGAATTATTGTTAAATTTCCAGTAAGATATCCCCTTTTTGAACTTTCCAAATACAAATGATGTAGTAATTATTGAATGATCGGTTCGATATCCAGGTAAAATGGTACTATCTTCAATGTCAGTAAATAAATGTTCAGATATTAAAAAGATGGCCGCCATGGCTAAAATTAGGTCAAATTTAAGGAATTTTCAAACAACATCTCCTCCGAAACCACTTATTCCATTCTTGTGAAATATCATAAACATTTTCCAGGGGTTAGCCTCTATCAAGTTTGTATATAGGAAAACGTTAAAAATGACATCTTCTCTGAAACCAGTTGAAGGATTTTGATGAATCTTAATCATAATGATCTTTGGTTTAGTCCACCTCAGATTTTTGTTTTTTGGGGCCTCCAGTCATCCATGATGGCCACCATGGCTAAACTTAGGTCAAATTTAAGGACGTTTATCGAACGACATATTACCACTTATTCCATTCTAGTTAAATATCATATACATGTTCCTGTTGTTGGCCTCTATCAAGTGTGTTTTTCGTTGTCGTCAAATATTCAAAATGGCCGCCACGATAACCCAAAGTTTACATAGAGTTATATATAGGAAACATGTTTCTTGGGTTGGCCTCTATCATGTTTAAGTTTTTGAATCACATCATACCAGTAGAGCGTCTACAGGCCCACTTGGGCCTCTTGTTTAAAAGAAGAACTGAAGGGAATTATAAGGGTCATTTTAGCCTGTAGAGCGTTCACAGACCCTCTTGGGCCTCTCGTTTACAATAACATGTTATCCGGAGTATTTTCTGTTTTAGGTACAGAAAAGACAGTTTTTACAACAAATAACAAACATACCTTTAAATAATATTTCTACAATCTAAAATGTATCAATTCATAGCCTACACCATTTAAGCCTGCCTGGCTTTAGGTCATTAAAACTCGTCTGTAATATACAAAACCCCGCCACCGACGGAACAATAATATATGTTCTGCAAGTATCAAATGTCAACATGGAAGACGACTATCAAGCTTGAAAAATCATTTTCTACTTAATGGAGAAAGTAAACTAAATAAAACAAGTGTGTTATTATTTTGATGAAGAAATCTCAAATTTATTATTACAGTTTAGTTTAAAACTTTAAAACTAGGAATTGTGCCCATGGGACACAGATGCCCCAAACTATATATGTACGGGGCATAAGAATTGTAGCACATGATAGCAAGATCATTTACATAGGCATTAGCAAATATCCACAAAATGTTGTAAAGTAGCCCCCACGAACTACACCTCCGTTGAAAACATTGGTAATCCAGACCTCATCGCCCTGGTTGACTTGTATAATCACGGTAACACTGCCTTGGTCAGATGACTGGTCACTATGTGCATAATTATAGATAGTTCCTACTATCTCACCATTTTTAACTAGATCTGCCTGAACCCAATAGTTTGAGAGGAGACTTGAAGCAAAGAGATATATTCCACTCCTCGGGGCAATGAAAATCCCGTGTTGGTTGTGATAGCCCCCACCAATGTTGAGAATAACATGGTCAAAGACTATATTCTGGTGCGGTCCTAGGGTATCTAGAGTATGTGATAATGTTGCCGTAAATGCTATCGGTCCTTCTCCAGTTACAACCCTACGTTTTTCGTCCAAGAAGGCTGAAAAAATAATTTGTGAATACTTTGTAGTTAAGTTTTACCTACAGACTCATATAATATAAATAATATAACTGATTTATGATACTATTTAAACTTTGTTTGAAACAAGTTAAGTCTCCAAAACAATCTTACTAACGTTTTTTGAAAAATGAAAAGACTGCAACGGCTTATACTGTATGCTTTCTTGTTTAGGCTGGGCTTGACTGTTTGAAAAAACAATACATTTAACAATTTTCAGCTGGTTTTGTCTTTTCAAAACCTATGTTCCAAATATGGGGAGGTGTAAGCGAGTTTTTCTTTTACGAAACTCCCAAAATAGTTGACTTTACTTTAGCGGCGGAACAGTCTTTAACCGCATCCACCTACATCCGTATCGCCTTATCACAGAATAATGAATTAGGGGTTTTCAAATGTTTTATCGTTGCATGTGTATTCTTGTATTCTTACTCTTTTTTTTTGATTCTCGGGCATTTTTTTAAACTCACCTGAATCTTGCTCTTGTCCTGGTTCTGTATTCCTTTTTCGGAAGATTTGTTTTTCGTTCCTGAATGGTTCGTCTCCTTTCAGATGTGATTCGTTTTTACCAGTAACAAACCGTTGTTCATCAAGTTTTGTCTCAGTATTAGAAGGCGTGATCTCCATCAGGACTTTGTATCTCTCGTTCAGTGTTGATATTATCATAGCCTGCTGTTTTATGTGGATATATTGCTTGTTGATTGTCTTTCTTAACTCAAAAATGGCATTATTGTTTTTCTTTAAATCACGTTGCATTTCAGAAATAATAAAGCCTTGGTTTTGAATTGCTTTTTGCTGATCCATTATTGTCTTTAGGTGACTAGCATCTGAAAAGTAGATAATATACTATATAGGCATATAGGATAGTCTATGTTACGAACTCGATGGCGATTTGCTGAGACTCACACGATACTCATTCTCGATCGTGTGACACTTCCACTATCACTTACGCTATAATGGTATGGTTGATCATAACACAAATGTGACAAATGCATTGCTAAAAAGAATCAGTATTACTACTGCTACAGTTTTGAATACCAGCCCTCTTTAGTAAGGACAACTTTGAACATATCACTTGAATGTAGGTATCGATAGAGACACATACATTTGACCATACGTGACAGATATTTTACCTCTTGTTTCAAGAACTACCAGTTCGGGTCTCCATTGTATCAGAACTAAATTTCATGCAGTTCCATGATAATAGAAGTTATATATGACGGCCTAGTTCGTTTTATCTTTTATATCAGCATTTCCGTTTGGTAAATTGTTCTAATATGAACAACAGTGCATGGACTGTTTAGATAACCTTTGCGACGTGGAGTGTGTGTATTAGTGTGCGGGGGTAGGCAGGGTTTGGGGAGGGAGGGGTCGATCATATTGAAATAAAGAAGGTTTACGGTAAGCGAAACACAGTCAAACACTCATTTTAAAATTGGAATGAGGTAATATTTCTCGGACTCTTTCATTACAGCATAAGAGTAGCAAAACAAGAGGCCCAATAGGGTATGTATTGCTTTACTGGCTTTATAGAGTCTGTGGTTGTGGGTGGGGTGAGGTGGTGGGGGGTGGGGGTGTAAATTAGTTGTGGTAAATACGACAAAACCCTTTTCCCTGCAAAATGGCAGTCGAACAAATCACTTATTGCAAGTTCTCTAAGTTGTATACATGTAGAGCCAAAACTCTGAAATAGTAAATTACTGCAACTTCACCTCCCCAAGTTGTCTCCCTGTAGAGGGGCCCCTTTACACAGGAGGTCAAATCCTGTTTTATATATGTTGTGCCTCGAGTCCCTAAATGACTTTAGCTTATTAGAATTTAATGCATTCACATTTGGACAAGATATGCATTTTTTACAACTAGGTAACCCAAGGGGATGAAGCCAAAAACGAAACTTAGTGTGCATCTGCACATCCTTAACTAAGAAACACACCACACATAAACTTGAAATCTCTCAGAGTATAGAGGGAGTTAGCGTCACAAGACGGAAACTTCGTAATAGTAAATAACTACAAGGTCCCCAAGTAGTACCCCAGCCAAGGGGCACTTTGTGCAGGATTGAAACCCGTTTAATGACCATACCAAATTAGAACTCTTTTTGTGTGTTATTTTGCTGGATCCAGTGGATGGAGCCAAAATACCAAATCTTATTGCGCAACTACACATCTAAGAAACACCTCGAGTCCATCAATGGCCATACCAAATTTGAATCATAACCATTCACGTTAAACAAGATATGGATATTTTGTGGCTTTTGACCCGATTACCCATTATGGGGCCCCATTGGGTGAAGCCAAAATCGTCACATTATTGTGCATCTACACATCCTAACTAAGAAAAACACCATAGAAGAACTTAAAATCACAAAGGGTATAGAATGAGTAAGTGTCATAAAGCCAAAACTCTCCAATAGCAAATTACTGCAACTTCACTTCATCTCCCCCAAGTTGTATCCCTGTAGAGGGCCCCCTTTATACAGGAGGACAAAACCCATTTTATAAATGGTGTGCCTCGAGTCCCTAAATGATCATACCAAATTAGAATAAAATACATTCAAATATGGACAAATATGCCATTTGTTGTGTTTTTTACCTGATTTCCCTATATGGAACCCCCGAGGATGGAGCCAAAATATGAACACTTATTGCACATCCTTAAATACACCAAACATGAACTTTAAATCTCAAATGGTACAGACGGAATTAACGTCACAAGCCCGGAACTTATAGTAGTAAATTACTGGAAGTTCCCCAAGTTGTACCTCTGTAGAGGGGCCCCTTAATGCTGGAGGTCAAAACCAGTTTTATATAGATATGCTGTGCCTCGAGTCCCCAAATTATCCGAGACCTTATTGAGCATTTACACATCCTTACTAAGAAATACACCACACGTGTACTTGAGATCTCATAGGGTATAGCATGAATAAGCGTCATAAGGCCAATTTTAAATTACTGCAAACTCCCCAAATAGTACCCATGTAGAGGGGCCCATTTATGCAGGAAGACAAAACTCGTTTTGTATATGTTGTGCCTTGAGTGCCTAAATGACCATACAAAATTAGAATCAAATCCATTCACATTTGGACAAGATATGTATTTTTTATTTTTTATTTTTACCTAATTACCCCAAGAGGACCCCCCAATTGGCGGAGGCAAAATCAAAAACCTTGCTGCACCCCATTGGATGGTAAAATAATTATAAAAAAGTTAGCTCCCAGTGGGATTTGAACCCACGACCGCAGGTTCTCAATATAGCATATTGCATATTTAAGAAAATCAAGGGCCATAAGTCTAGTGTTACAATCAGGCAAAATATGGTAAAGATCAAATAATAAATGAATGTGCTAGAGTGTTCACAAGGCAGAATATGGCTTTTTCAGAATATCAAGGGTCATACCGCTGCTGTTGCTAATCCGATCTGGCTGGTTTTCGAACTTGTCCGAGCTTTCATTGATATTAACAATATGTGCAAGTTTGGTAAAGAACACATAATAAATGAAGGTGCCAGAGGAGTGTTCACAAGTCAGAAAATGGCATTTTTCAGAAAAAGCAATGGCCACAACTCTGGTGTTACTGATCCGATCTGGCTGGATTTCGAATTTATCCGAGATTTCATTGATATGAAGAGCCTGGCAAAGTTTGGTAAAGATCCGATTAATAATGAAGGTGCTAGAGCGTTCACAAGGCAAAAGTTAACGGACGGACGGACGGAAGGACGGAAGGACGGACAACTCGTACGTAAACATATGATCCGGTTGTAAGGGAATATGATCCTTTGTAACCAACCCAGGCAAGAATACTACCATTGCTTATACGGTAGAGGATAAAGTCCTCCGATATCAAGTTCATTTTGACATTTTGTTTCATGTTTATTTAAGTCTTCATCATGATCCCAGCATTGTTTCAGATGCAGCATGAGTGGTGGAAGAAAGCAATGATCCTGGCTCCAGCGAATAAAATAGTGTTTTTACAACAAAATGTTCAGTATCTTTGAAATTCTGCATGTGAGAAGGTTCTATGCCCCTTCTGGATATTTTTTATCTCGATGTAAATGTAAGGTTGTCTGGGATGGTCATTCTTGTTGGCGCCATTTCAACTAAACTCCTTTGTAAATAAACAAGTTACACTTCTTTACTATAAACGTAGTACATGTATTTCCTATGGGTTGTACACGTGCAGACTGGCATTCAACCCCTTTGGCCCAGGAGGTCAAAAACGCATCAAATGCTGTTTAATGTATTAAAAGTTTTCATTATCTATTTAGAGGGCTGGCGTGGCGCAATTGGTAGCGCGGCGGATTTGTAACCGGAGGCCCCGGGTTCAATCCTCCGTGGTGCCACTGAGTTCCGTCGGTGTGTTCTTGGGCAAGACACTTTCCCTTAGCCCCGTCCGTCGGATGGGGACGTAAACCGGGCGGTCCCGGGTATCGGTCTATCCTCCGAGCACGTTAAAGAACCATAGGAATCTATTCGATAATAAGAGTAGGGCACGGTTCCCGGATTCCTATGTATCCTTCCCCTCTCTCTGGGGCGGCTCTAAATAACCTATACTGTGTTGATGAGCCGTTAAACAACATTCAG
Source organism: Cyrtodaria siliqua (assembly GCA_037043455.1). Taxonomy (NCBI): domain Eukaryota; kingdom Metazoa; phylum Mollusca; class Bivalvia; order Adapedonta; family Hiatellidae; genus Cyrtodaria; species Cyrtodaria siliqua. The sequence goes on from JAWPHD010013299.1 coordinate 17,218, forward strand.
TTCAATTCAATTCATTTTCTATTTGGAATATTTATAAAAGGTATCAAAGCGTAATATATGTAACGTGTTTTGAAAGTTTACCCTAGAATCTGGGACCAAGGATATCAGAGCCACATGGTTCGAACCGATACAATATATACTCAAATTTAAACTCTTTGTAAGTCAACAGTTTTCTGTGTTCAAGGCAATAATTACACCATATATATTTCACATACATCACAAATAATCTTGGGTTTATTACATTGTGACTAGCAAATATAGCCAAAATCATTTCTGTATATACATTCCTCTCTGACATAACCAAGTTCATTAACGTATTTAAGAATACTGTAACATCATTTCACTTATTACAATGCATACTTCACATTCTTACAACAGGCTGGTGGAACAGCAATGCATTTAACAAATATATAAGAATATCCGAAGAGTCTTGATGTATGCATTTTGTGTCGAAACTGGATGTGTAATGCATCTTACTGCTGTCTGTTTGGCGTGGCGCAGTCAGTAGCGCGGCGGATTTGTAACCGGAGGCCACGGGTTCAATCCTCCGTGGTGCCACTGAGTTAAAGAACCATAGGAATCTATTCGATAATAAGAGTAGAGCAGGTTCCCGGATTCCTATGTATCCTTCCCCTCTCTCCGGGGCGGCTCTAAATAACCTATACTGTGTTGATGAGCCGTTAAGCAACATGCAATTCAACGTTCATTATTGTTTGTGTGTGCGTTTTTTCTTAGCTTTCAAACGTACGTTTCCTTCAAAATCTTGATAACATTTTCCATTGTATAAGAAATATTTTGTTTCTTGAGTAATGTATAATAAGTCTGCCATTCTAGTGTTACATATAAACATGGTAAGGAAAGGAACTTAATAAGCATTATGCTTCCGTTCCAATCCTTTATTTGTTGTTAGTGTATATATGCTTAACTTGTAAATACAATGAATAAAATATGTTTAAACTAACCTGAGTAAAAAATAAGCTTCGAAACCAGCGTAAAACAAGCCCAGTGATACACTGTCAAATGTTTACCACTATAGGCCTACAACTTTAAAACACTTTCAGAATCTCGTTGAATATCTGTACGTACCTTTCTCCACGAAGTTTTCTACAACGAGTTTTCAAACACGGCGACACAAAATATCCTTTGAAAATGAATGTAGAGAAAAAAAAGAAGATTTCGTTCTTAAAAAATAACTAAACCGTTTGTGGATTACATAACACTCCATATAATGCGAATGGGCAACCGGTGTAATTTCGAAATTTAGAATACAACAAATATATACACCAGTACTCAGTAGTCAGTACTTTTTCTTAGGACCTTCTTGAATGGTCATTTCATAACTGTACCCATTTAATAATGTTCTGTCGTACTAGAAAACACCATCACCATCCACTTTCAATGACTAATGATTAATTAAGGCCTACTAGCCTCATTTAACTGCATTACCCAACAAACACGTCATATTTACCTTAAGAGTGACGGGCATTTCCGACGTATTCCAGATGATTTTCTGGTTTGATGTATGTGTAAGGTGCGAATAAGGATGGTGAAGGAATGATTATCAAGTACTTTCAAGTCTGCTTCTTTCTCTTGATTGTGTTCATTGCTTCCAAAAGATACCGTGTTATTTAATTTACTGATCAATTGGGATCATTGAGCATAATCATTGTGTCTTTATAGCAGATCGACTGCCCAAGCCGGTGCGCGTGAGAGGTTTGCATCTAAACGAGGTGCAGTGGTGTAGTATTTTAATGCATTTCGGATCATTCCTCTTGCCATTAATGACTTACACATTATTGTACCCTCTTGCAGTGGACTTCTTAATTAATGTTGCTCATCGGAATGACTAAAATATGGTGTTTCCTCTTGCCATGGAACGACAAAATATGGTGTTTCCTCTTGCCATGAACGACAAAATATAGTGTTCTTTCTTGCTATGGAAAGACGAAAATATGGTGTTTCCTTTTGCCATGGAACGACAAAACATGGTGTTTCCTCTTGCCATGGAACGACTAAAATATGGTGTTTTTTCTTGCCATGGAACGACTAAAATAGTGTTGTCGCATTACCTTGTATGGATTAAAATTAGTGTTTCCTCTTGGCGTTGAATGAATAAAATATTATTGTTTTCTCTTGCTTGCAATGAGCCGACTAAATCATTAGTATCCTTCTTGCCATGTATCGACTAAACAAATATTGTTCCCACTTAACGTGTATCGACTAAAACTTATTTCCCTCTTGCAATGTATCGACTTAATAGTATTGTTACTTCTTACCATCGAATGACTTGTTGCTCTACCCCATTCTCATACCCCCATTGTTATAAATATCCTAGTTAAACGGTTGGCTGAGACAAGCTATAATCTCAGATAGTTTTCAGTAGGTAGTTAAGAAAAGCTTTACTATCAGAGACTGTACAGTCCATCCAATGGCGTTGCAATTGGATCAACAATAGAGACCCATGACCAGCAGCGAACAACCATGTTATAATAAGTTACCATGACTAGCAGCTAACAGATCTGACGTTGCAATTTGAACAACAATACTGTCTCATGACTAGTAGTGAACAGTCATGCGTTGTTATTTGATCGACAATGCCGTTCCATGACTAGTAGCGAACAGACATGGTGCTGTAATTTGATGAATAATACAATCCCATGACTGGCAGCGACCAAATACGGTGTTGTAACTTGATCAACAATACCATCCCATGACTAGCAGCGAACAAGTATGACCTTGTAATTTGATCAACAATACCCTTCAATGACTTGCAGTGACCACCTTTGGCGTTACTATTTTAACAACAATACCGTCCCATGACTATCACCGACCAACTATTGTAATTTGATTAACAAGACCATCCCATAACTATCAGTGAACAACTATGGAGTTGTAATTTTATCAACAATGCCGTCCCATGACTTTCAGCGAATAGCTATGGATTTGTAAGTTGATCAACAATACCGCCCCATGACTATCAACGACCAACTATGGCGTTGTAATTTGATCAGCAATACCATCCCATGACTATCAGCGAACAACTGTAGAGTTGTAAGTGGATCAACAATACCGTCCCATGACTATCCGCGATCAACTATGGCGTTGTAATGCCGTCCCACGACTATCCGCGAACAACTATGGCGTTGTAATTTGATCAACAATGCCGTCCCACGACTATCCGCGAACAACTATGGAGTTGTAAGTTCATCAACAATGCCGTCTCAAGACTATCAGCGAACAACTATAGAGTTGTAAGTTGATCAACAGTGCTGTCCCGTGACTATCAGCGAACAACTATGGCGTTGTAATTTGATCAACAATGCCGTCCCGTGAGTATCAGTGAACAACTATGGAGTTGTAAGTTCATCAACAATGCCGTCCCATGACTATCAGCGACCAACTATGGAGTTGTAAGTTCATCAACAATGCCGTCCCATGACTATCAGCGACCAACTATGGAGTTGTAAGTTCATCAACAATACCGTGACTACCGTCCCATGACTATCAGCGAACAACTATGGAATTTGATAAAAGAAAATCGTGAGAAGCAACAGCAACAGTAATTTGATCAAAAGTACACTTATTCGAAATAAAAAAAATTTGGGTTTTGAGACAGTGCTTCTTACCTAATTTGCTATATCTAATTGTTGTTCTTGCATGAAACAAATAATTACCTTTGTATCTGACACTGACTAAGTAATAGATAGAGTATGGGTTCATTGAGTTAGTTCGAGGTATTGAGATGAAACCATACTCTCTTTGTTTTGTAGTATGCCCATTTCAGTTCCCGGTCATATTCTAACTTGTTATTCTAACTGTTATTATAACAGGTGTTATTTTCAATTAAACGATTATTACAAAGAGAATTGTAAGTGACCATGCTGCAGTGACCATGCTGCAATGCGTCGTTAACATGTTATCCTTACAGCCATGTCTGCCCTTCCCCTGAACCTAGGTCGCAATGTCATACTTAGACACGGATGTTGGACGTGATGTATATTTCTCATTAAATATTGTATAATCCACCGGTGTGGCGTACATTAGTTATGAAATGATCAATGGGTTTGAAGTAGGTTTGTTTGAAATGTAATATGATTTCCAGCCAGTTTCCTGCGTTTTTTCGTTGTAAAAGACCTCCTAGTGAGTATCATTGATTTATATGTAAACAATCAAGCTAAATGTTTATCGTTCACTTAAAACCTCAATAGAGATTTATCTTTAATAAAAACGGTTAGGTTTTCTCAAAATAACAGTAATGGTTTGTTATCAGACTGATGTGTTATTGGTTGTATCCCACGCCCCGCAACAAATGAGGTCCGCAAACGTTTTCCTGCAGCCCACAGACATGCTCCGGAAAACTCTTCAATACTTGAGAATAATCTGCTGTGTCAAACTTTTGTTCATATATTGTCTGCGCCAATGTATATGTGTTTATGTTATATACATAAACGTTTATTTAAAGGTAAAACATCGTTAAACAAAATAAATGAAGTTTTTCTTCAGGTTTTGTGTATCACTGCCTTTACCCCTTCCTCGTTCTCCTTTCCCAATTCTAAGAGCACGGACTTTACAACCACAGATATAAAATGATCATTTTGATTTGACATGATTTGTTTTAAACTGTTTCGAAGTTATCAGTACTATGTACTTTATAACAATGGTGAAAGAGTGAGTTATTTACCATCTACTTTTCTTTTGCACCATTTGTATAAAGCGTACGTAAACAAGAACAATTTTAACAGCCTATATTTACATCTGATTCTCTTTAAGAGAGCAAGTAACAGAACCAGGGTTCTCCGTCCGTTTCATTCTGACCGTTCCAATGTCACGTAAGCCTCACAAAAGAGTTAACAGCAATCACTGTTTTTGAAAACTAAACAATGGCTTGATATTAAAGCCATCTCCCAAAAGATTAAATGTTTGACCTTTAAACGCTACACATTTCGATAGAAATTCATAACTGACATGCTCGGTTTGGTTGAATTTATCCTTTGAAACTCGTTGCGCCTTGCGTGACCTTTATCGTTTATCATTTCCTCCTGAAATATTAACTCATTCCAGAGTTTCTTTCTTCTTTTCTTTTCCATATTCGAGTTATATTAAATTGACTGCTGTCATTTCAGCCTTTCTTACACTATTGTATATGCATTATTTTTATCATTTACTGACGCATATTTATCCTTGGTATTATTTATTCATCATGTTATGCGCTTATATAATTATATTAATTCTGTCGTGAGCGGATGGTTATTGCTTTAAACCTTTTGGTTATAATGTTAAAAAATTGAAACTCCATTTTACCGCTATGTTTAAATTGCTACTCCGCGGAATATATACTATTATTATATATTTCCCAGTGAAATAGTAAATTTTATGGTTAGAATAAATCTTATGTCCTCATTGTTTATATTATATTCTCACTTCCGGAAAAAAATGAAACTACTTTTATTCTGCATAAGGGAGACAGCTACCAAAGTCTTGGCATCGCTGTCCAAAATAAAATAAAATAATAAAACACAAAATCGAAGTAATAATTACGACTCATGCAGACATTTTTTTGCAATAATATTAATAACCTTGCCTAAATGGCAAAATTTGAATCTACGAAACCTCACACATTGGTTATAACAGTCATAATTCGTGTCAAAGATTAGAACTATATTCACTGCGTACTAAATATGTGTAAATCGCCTCACGCGCTGGTGACACTATATTTATCCGCGAATTCGTCAAAGGGGAAGTGTCGGAACGAAAAAATATTTTCTGTCTGAAACAGTTTGGTAGTGTTGCATGATAAAAAAAAAATGTATATAATAAAAAGAATATTTGTTGATTTGTCGTGAATATAGGATTTATTTCCATCTCGAAGTGAGCAATTCAAATATTTTCACTCGTTCTAAAGCACTCGTGAAAATATACGTTTTCTCACTTCTCGATGAAAATAAATCCTCTATTCACTCTAAACCAACAAATATCCTCTTTTTCTTCAGAGTATTTTTTAAGGTGTTGTTAGGGAATTAATACTGTTTGGGTAGGTTCTCGAATGTTGTCTAGTATATATGTAGTTGGGGTTTCTTAAATGCAGTTTATTGCGTAATAACGTGGCGTTTATCTTCGTTTTAGTTTCTGATTTCACAAGTCAAACTGTAATCGACTCTAGTCTTGTTTTCTATTTATGAATGGATTGTATGAAAATCGTTGCAATGTGATCAGGCTGTATCGATTTACTGTAAAACCGGAGAAAACACATGTCACAATGACTCGGTTGGCCAATTATGTTTTTTAATCGACGCAGTTCCATTGAGAAACAGATTCATTGAAGAATTGTAAATTAACTATGGCGTTGGTTCTAGGTTAATAATGGATTTCATGGTTGTAGTCCCCGTCTTATTTAGAATCGATTAGGTCAACCACGTTTTGTTTTTGATTTTAGACACTCGCCGTTTGAGGCCTTGAGACCACTGTAAGGCAATGGCAATGGATTAGCCCTATGTACCAGCGTATTCAATCAAACTTTATAGATCTGCTGATGTAACAATTCACCAACATATTCAATCGAACTATACTGAACAAAACAAGTTCAGCAAGATTTTTCAGGAAAATAGGTTAAACATATAGTGAGGGACTCAGCTTCTCGTATCGTGCAAAAAAACACTTTTGGTTTACCCGGAAAGATATACTCGTTATTTTTTGCATATCAGTAGCAGAAACTGTACTATATACGAAACCACTGTATGGATTAATGGTATTCTTTGCATTTCGTAACACCAACGCATTTTCTACGGAAGCCCGTAAGTGATAAGAAAATATTGATATTCAAAGAAAAAATGTGTACAAGTTTATATTTTAGCGATATGATTTTGTTTTGTACATAAATAAGACATAAGCATGCCTGATTATATTCTGTCTATGCAGAATGCAATTTTCAAAAAAATAAATAAATTAAAAGCGGTTTAAGGATTGCAGATGGCGGGCAGATTGAGGGACGGGCATCCACCTTTTGGCTAAAACTTTCGTGCACGTTGTTAATAACTTCTGTAAATTGTTTTCGGTTAAAACCAAACCAACCTTACTGTGAAACGTTATATCGTTAAGATGCCACTTTCTTACGAGCACGGCCGATTTCTCATTTTCAGAATAGAGTTATGACCCCTGAGCTACTTAACAAAAATGCACATTTTGGGTAAAGTTTAGGTGCAAGGTTTTGATAACTTCTTTATCTTATTTTGGATTTTAACTAAAATTGATGTGAAGCCTTATATTAAACAGACATCACTTCCTTACGATCAATGTGGACCTTTGCCTTTTCTAAATAGAGTTATGGCCCCTGATTATCTACAAAAATACATTTTTGTGTTGAGTTTATGTTGATTAATCAAGTTTTGTTGAAAATTAAACAATATTATTGGTGGAAATGTTATATAAAAATAAGATACCAGTAAATGTTAATAATGTTTATGATATATCAAATTGTTTTGCCATTTTGGAATAGAGGTATGGCCCTTAATTTACTTAGAAAAAATGATTATTGCAACAACTATCTTTAATTGAGTAGGGTTTAAACCATATCGTTTAGTGTGAAGTCTTAATAACATTAACATACTGGCGGATATTTAGAATCGGTTCGATGGTTGCTTTAGATTTCTTAATACAGTTATGGACCTTTAATTTACCTTGAAAATAGAACAGTAGTTACTGCAATTACAGTCTTGTCAAATTGTAAATTTCCAAATTGGTTCACTATTTTGTCACAGTCAGATGATTGTATTTATCAGAAAAATAACGGGTTTTTATTGACTAGTTTCGTTGGAAGGCGATTGAGCGACGTCATTGTTTGTTTTTCGACGTCTGGCAGAGTTTCGCCAAAACATCGTGAATATTATCTAAATGATTTATTTGAAATTTGCCTGTTTGTTACATATGATCATTAACTGTCCAACCAACATTGGTGTTTCTGTAACCTTGAGTTTCAATTTTAGGTTCTGATTGATTGAACATGCAACTTTTGGTTAAGAAAGTTGTCAACGTTTCTCAAAACGCATCATGAACTTGAATACTTTCCTACGGATTGTTTCGCCTTGATCCATGAGACCCAATATATTAAATAGTGTAATAGAGTCATGACTATAAGTAAAACTAAATGTGATCCATATCCTATTTCGACTCAGAAACAAATTATGGTATAAAAGTCGAGAAGGAAATATAACATTCACAGAACACAGTCAGTCAACCAAACAAACGTATCTTAAAACGAACACCAATCACAAGGATAGAAAAGAGCAAAGTATGCGAAATGGCAAAACTCAAACGGTTGGAAATATGGGTAGCTCCTTGGAATGGTCAGTGACAATATGGGTACCTCCTTCCTTGGAATGGTCAGAGACATAAAGGCCGCTAGGGTTAAGCCATGTTCTAGAGTGCATCAAACCTCACTCATACCCTAGTTTTCTTCCAATAAAATGCGACCAGCCAGGCTATATCCCCTTTTAAATAAGGCAGTATTAATAGCAATTAGTAGGCAATATAAGTATAACACAAAATGATCATGTATATATGAATATAAAATGCCCAGAAAGACACAAAGCAAATACGTGTCAGGAGCCAGGAAAACAAAAGAATGATGACGATAAGACAATATTAAAGTCAAACATTAAGCGTTACCATCCCTTGTCCTATTTAGGTAGAAGCACATGCATTCATTACGATATATAGTATAGAAGGATAGAGATAGAGAGAAGAAGAAAGCCCTTTACTATAAACATATTCTATAACTATATTCTCTCTAGCTTTCTATACTATATATCGTAATAAATGCCTGTGAGTAGAAGTCATCATAGGGTTCACAATCTGTCGGGTCATCGCAACATTAATTGTAAAGCATTGTGGCGAACCATAAATCGGTCAACATCTAAACATGCAGTGCGTTGCAGAATGATAGGGTCATAACCTATTTTGTTATGTTTGTTAACAAGTTTAACACATATTGTATGAATGTGATAATGACCAATAATCTTAAAAAGTCTGTACATATAGTCACCATAGTATTCACGTTGTGACAGACCTTGTAGCAGAAGAGTTCTGACAATACTTTTAAAAGTAAATCAGGTTTTTGATGATAAACCTTTGCAAATGTTTGTCCGGATATAAAAGTCAATGACTCAATGAAGCACTATTAAAGCTGGAGTAGATGAAAGGCAAAACAAAATTCCAACTATGTACTGGATTCCTAATTTACAAAAACAGCCTAATAAAGCACACTTTTTTCCTATTTCTAGTGTCTGCACCACTACAAACATCTCCAAAGGTATAACGTCCTGTCTTACTGCCGTTGTAGATCACGTAACACAATATTGTGCTAAAGCTTATGCTAACTCTTGGATTAATATATGTTGGTCGTTATTACTTTCTTGAAAAAGAATGCAATAAGCGAGCGTCACGCAAACCTTTTCAAAGACACTAATGTTTGCTCAGCATTACACTGCGGTATAATTAAATGTATTCTTTGGCATATCACTCCGTCAAAACAATCAAACTGGACTCCAACATTGCGTTTTCCATAGGGTTACAGTACAGCGTTTGTTCTTACCATCACTTTCTAAAATTTCGTAGCTCTAAACAGTCTACCTAAAATTAAAATACTAACCTAAAATGAATATAAAAAGATCGGACAGGGAAAGTAGCATTCAAGGAGGACAGTCAACCACAAAACACAGAAACAAACACGCAAACAGACAAACAAGAAGGCAAAAGCAATAATAAATGCAAACGACATCACAAACACAAAAGGGTTGACAATAGGGCTACTAAATTCATCAAAAATGTCCAAAGTAAGCGGTGTTCCGTTCGATTGTTTACCACTCAGCACCACCCCATAGCATTAGTGGTGTCAGGTCGCGGAGTTGATTTCTGATAACCATTTTGATATTTTAGCTATGGTCATGTGACAAATTATGACGTAATCGCAGATTATTTTCTAAGACGTTGACATAGTCACATGGTGATCCTGGTAAAGATTGGGTAATGATCACTGTTAAAAGGCTTATCAAAGAAGGATGTCACCTTATTATTTTGCAACGTACTGCATGTTTAGTAGTTGACCCATTTACAGCTCACCACTTAGCTTTCCACTTGATTTTGTGATCGCCGGAAAGATTGTGGACCTTTGATGACGTCTACCTAAATCCTGAAAGGACGTTAACGTTTGATGTTTGTCTACAATATTGTCTAGTCGTGCCCTTAACAGTGTCAATATTGAAATGATCTCTCTTGTCATAGACTTTGCTTATTATTTCTCAATTTCAATTGCGGGATGTAAATCGAGTAAAGAAAATATAGCAACTATGAGAAATATTAGCTTTTTACAGTTGAAGTTCTTTAGGAAAGAAAGTATTTGCAATAAACAAGGGCAATAACTCAGTAAGACAGGTGTCAGTTCTGCTCATTGTCATTTTGTCAAAGTCCATATTCATATAAAGTCTCATACTAAATAATGTGAAGATCAGAATCCGTTTACTAAAGTAATGTGCGTACTCAAGCTAAAATGTGCATATTCTTTCAATAACCAAGGGTAATAACTCTTTAAAGCCAGTGTCACTTTTATTCATTATTGAACTTGTCAAAGGTCTTGTAGGTATAAGGCCTAACACCTTACAACATTTAGTGGAAATCGGAAACCGTTTACTGCAGTTATTGTGAACACAAACAATTCGCATTATCCCTAGCACAGGACAGAACAAAATTCCTAAAAGTTCCATAACTCTTGTTAAAATTAGTAAAGTGTAACGTAATCAGTTCTTGATTCTGTAGTTGGATATTTCATTTACACATATAGGTTTCAAATACTGGAATTGTATTTGCCTTAAAGGACGTGTGCAAATTTCTTTATTTTCATTTGATTGTTTGTTTATCGATTTTCATATAATGGCTTGGTACGAATGGGTTACCGTATAAATCGCGATGCTGTTACGAAATGCAAAGTATGCCAGAAGTTCATACAGTGGTTTCATATGTACAAGACCCCCATCTGTTAATATTTAAAAAATCAGGAGTAATCTTTGCGGGTAAACGTTTTTTGTTTTTTTCAGGCTTGGGTCCCTGCCTAATATGAACATTGATATAATTGTTTGAAGATATTAGAAAGGCTAGGTAAGGATGTGATTTTCAAAAAAAATTCCCACATATTAAAACAACTTATTTCACATATTTCATTACACATACGTATTGCTTTAAACAAATTGTCATTGTTTAAAAACCTCTGAAAAGTATTAATTATAACAATAGTATAAAGCTAATTGTTTTTGCATATTACTGACTGGTTCTTATAGTGCACCAATAATGTATTTAAATCTAGAATAAGAAGAAAAAAATGAAAACTCAAAATGTTATTTAATTATATGCAGCAGGTTTAAAGTCAAAATGATAATGTATTAATAGATGGAGATGCTGACTTTAAATGCTTGATTTAAAACTCAAGATTGCCAAGTGTCCCTTTAAAACTAAAAGAGTAGTTTCTTTCCTTTGAGGATGAGGAGAATTTTACGGTGGCCCGTTAAGGACACACACTTTTTATCTCGCTCGACTTAGTTACTCGAACACTCGACTTATGGTATGGCAAGTTGTCCGTCGTCCGTCCGTCCGTTAACATTTACCTCGTTAAGACGATAGGGACTTCATTTTTCATCCGATCTTTACCAAACTTTACCAGATTGTTAATATCAATAAAAGCTCGGACAAGTTAGACAAACAGCCAGACCGAACCAGTAAAAGCAGAGTTATGACCCTTGATTTAGTTAAAAATGCTATGTGTTGCCCCGTTAGGACAATAAGGCGTTCGTTTTTCATCTGATCTTTACCAAACTTTACCTGATTATTAATATCTACGGTGGCCCGTTTAGGACACACATTTTTTTTTTATCTCGAGCTCCCGACTCAGTATCTCGATCGCTCGACTTAGGTATCTCGAGCGCTCGACTTAGTATCTCGAGTGCTCGACTTAGCATCTCGAGCACTCGACTTATGGGATGGTGAGCTGTGCGTCGTCCGTCGTCCGCCCGCCCGCCCGTCCGTCCGTTAACGTTTAACTCGTTAAGACGATAGGGCTTTTGTTTTTCATCTGATATTTACCCATCTTTACCGGATTACTAATATTAATGAAAGCTTGGACAAGTTCGAAAACCAACCAAAGCGGATCAGTAACACCAGAGTTATGGCCCTCGATTTAGTTAAAAATGTTGTATTTTGACATTGATATTAACAATCCGGTAAAGTTTGGTAAAGATCAGATGAAGAACGAACGCCTTATTGTCTTAACGGGGCAACATATAGCATTTTTAACTAAATAAAGGGCCATAACTCTGCTGTCGGCTGTTCAAGTTCTCGAACTTGTCCGAGCTTTCATTGATATTAACAATCTGGTAAAGTTTGGTAAAGGGCGGATGAAAAATGAAGTCCCTATCGTCTTAACGAGGTAAAAGTTAACGGACGGACGGACGGAGGGACGGACGACGGACAACTCGCCATCAAATAAGTCGAGCGCTCGAGTTACTAAGTAGAGCGCTCGAGATACTAAGTCGAGCGCTCGGAGATACTAAGTCGAGCGCTCGAGATAAAACTAAAAAGTGTGTGTCCTAAACGGGCCACCGTAGAATTGTCACACATATTACTAAATCATCATTGATAGAATCGTCACATTTATTACTTAATCGATACTTAACAGGAAGGGTGACGTGGATTAGATAAGCAACACTCCTTGTCTTTCTTTAGTCATTTTCTAATTCCATTTATATTCCTAATTCCATTTATATTCCTGTTTCTTAATCCATGCTTTCAATAAATCATTCATTTATGTATCCAATACGAAATTCGTTTAAACAATTCATTCATTGATTTGATGTTTATGAGAGAGAAATAAAGTTTCTATAACTCACGTTGACTACTCCTGGAGAGGTATTTATAAAGTAATCTAACTCTTTATTAGAACGTTTTATTTCATTCGATCGAAATCCTAGTTCATCAAAGTTGTGCGAGGTGCTTTGATTAATCAATTGACAAGCATTTTTATATTATGATGTTAGTAATTAAGTGTTTTAAAATCATTTACAGGTAAGAAAAAACAAGAGATATATGTTCAATATAACATTTAATAACATGCATCAGATTCAAATAAATCTTCCACTGTTACCGCTCGATGGCGAGCTGGAAAATCATACACGAACGGGATAATAGCTATATTTCAGCGAAGTCGATGTAACCGAATTTACAAATAATCAAACCTTAATTATTTTGATTGTCTACATTACATAGGCGAACATAGCTGCGACGTAGGGTTTTTCTTCTTCAAAATGGCGTCCTTAAAGAAAACAGAGCCTTGGTCATATTGGCCGTGTTGGCGTATCCAATCAGATTGCTTGAATTTCATATTGGCCGAGTTTTCTCATATCGGCCGAGTTTCTCTCCATATTGGCCTTGTTTTTACCATATGATGCGTGCAGTTTCCTGCAAACCACGGCAGATATTAAATAGTTAATTAATAAAAAAACATACAAACTGTTCGACAGCTTTATCTATATAGCCGACTCAGTAATATTAAACAACAGAACATGTCAATCAATTTAAATCGGTTTTAACAAACAAAGATGAATTATTGAAGTAGTTTTTCAACTTCAGAATGAGTTGTATGCAGGGTAATAAATAATGTCGTCTGCATTATCGCGTAAATCATGTCGTCTGCATTATCGTAAACAGTATGAGGATGACATGTCTTTCAAAGACGCTAAGCTGTATTTTGGCGCAAGATTTACAGCAGCTTGACAATAAGTACTGTAGAATACTTTGGTTTACATAACCGGATCGAAATGAAAATGCACTTTGTATTCCATAAACAAAACAACGCTTTTAAAGAAATGCAATGTTATGCGCTACCTTGCCGCCAATAATACGCGAGACTGTTGGCACATAAACAATACAAACATCAAACCTAAATCAGAGTGATGAAAGTACTGAGAGGCGTAGGGTGGCCAAATGGATGCTAGTGGTGGAGGCAGACCATCCACTTATTCCTGGGTAAACCCAGTACTGTAAACCTCCCATCATCCGTAAGAATCAACTCTTGCTCACTTAAAAGTCGAGCTCCCAGTGGAATTCGAACTAGATTGTTACAGAATAGTCTTTAATCTGGAATGTTCCATGTTGGTATAGACAGTTTGCCTTGGTTAAACTTGCAGGGTTTCAGTATTAGTCAAAGTCTGAATATCTGGTTCATTATCTTAATTGAGAATTTGCAAAATATTGGATGCTATGAATTAAAACGCATCGTGAGAGGATAAAATATTATTGTGATCATCTAGTGACATATTGAATTATTGGATTATTTGGATATTTGGACAATAGTGAATTAATACACCAGGAAAGACTTGAAGTCAAATTGGATTAAAGGGACATTGACACTTTTGATTAAAGGGACACATGACAATTCAGATTAAATGGACACTTGCTAATATTACTGGATTTTATTCGTAAATTGGATTTTAAAGAAATACTGGATCCATTATATGTATTTTCTGTAAGTGAATGTGTTTTGTTTTCATTGTAGTACGTAAATAAATTTGTTGATTATATTTTAGAAACAGCTGTTGCTGGTTTTGCTTCCTTTCTTGTTACATTTTACCCGTAACATTAGAAACAATGCGTGCGCTTTGTGTGTACCAACAAAACGGCTCATTCATGAATACATTTTATAAAAAATAATTCAACGGTGTTTAAGGAAATTGAAATGACAACTAAATGATATTGCATTAGAGGGACTGGAGGCGATCTAGAAGATGGATTGGTGTCAATTACAAAAGAAATGAAAACCTTCTTAATGAGCCTCCGTTTTATATGAACTGTACATGTGCATATAACATTAAACCGCGTGTTACCTTCTGGTTAATTATTGCTAAAGTAACTATCCCGCCAACAACAGTCAAATTTTACAACATATGTATACCGTGTCTAAACTAACTGACGACGAGGTATATATATAACTTACATATTTTGAGAATACAAACTCTGTCGACACAATATAAACGTCTTTAGCCAGCCAGGTCAAACCCCAAAACTGGAGCGTCGAATCAAACGTTAACAACTCATAATTCATTTTACGCATATTCAATGACGGGTATTTTTTTTAATACCCATGAATGAACCTATACTTTTAATCAGCACATATACATCATTATATGTAACACCTGGATAGAGTTTTGATAAACGGCTGTGTAATTTTTCCGTTATTTGGTGGGTTAGATTCTTTAATGAAAAATTTCGATCTTGAAATCTCGACGACTCGGCTGCGTTTTGTTGCTAAATCATAAATATAAATGTAAATGGGGATTATATTGCTAAAAGTTGTAGTCGACATATAATTCAAATAAAGTGTACTTTATTAAAAAGCAAGAATGTATAAGTGCATTAAAAGATACTATAGCTCTATATAAGGCTAGTGGGCGTGTACCGAAAGCAATGGGAGCGGCTTAACGCTTGGTTTAGTTTACTACCAATTTCAAGCTCGCGAAACGTGTGCGTGAGTGCATGCGTGCGTGTGTGTGTGTGTGTTGGGGGGGGGGGGGGCGGGTGGGGGGAGGGGGGAGGGGGTGCAATGCGTTTCCAAGTGCATACGTACCTTCGGAAATAAAAACGCCCGAAAAAATATAGATTACTAATTCCAAATAGTATACGCTAAAATATACTGTGTATTTTTTGTTGAAATAACATTGAAAAATAAAAATCCATTACTAAACGAATAGACAGTTAAAGTACTATTTCAGTTGTAGCCTTGGACTCATGGTTATGTCATTTTTCAATGATTATGACAGTGATGTGTTTTAATATCGGTTGGTAGACGTTCAAAAAAACGTGCCTAGGTCTAGTGCGTAGCAAATCGTAAATCAAGTCGTGACAGTATCAATGGTGGGAGATAAAAAAAAAGAAAAAAGATGTATATAATTCAAAGATGTTTTTGACGTGTCATTTGTTGAAAAGATAAATATTTAAAGCTTTCCTGAAAAAAAAAATGTCCCAGAGTACAGTGTGTTAGTTGTTGAAAACAAACATATTTAAAGTTTTCCTGAACAAATATCCCAGATTACAGTGTGTTATATCTGGGGGGGGGGGGGGGGGGGGGGGGGGGGGGGGGGGGGGGGGGGGAATTCAAATTAAATTTGTTATATCTGGGGGGGGGGGGGAATTCAAATTAAATTTTAAAAATATCTATTGTTCTCAACACTGATACGCTGATATACAAAAATCAAATATTTCAATGTAATCAAGACAGTCAACTGTTCACATACTACATATTACACAACTATACATTTTCATGTTATACGACAACACAACCATAAGACACCTGCATATTATACAACTATACAACACTATGATACCTGCATATTATACAACTATACAAAACTGTGACATACTTCATATTATACAACTTTTCAACAATGTGACATACTGCATATGATACAAATATACTACACTGTAACATACTGCATATTATACAACTCTACAACAATATGACATATTGCATATGATACAAATATACTACAATGTGACATACTGCATACTATGCAACTATATAGAGGATCTTAAACGAGTTCCCATTTCATATAAGATTTATGAAACGAGTTATGAATTATTTGAATTTGAACGAGCCTTTTGGCGAGTTAAAATTAAAAATAATTCATAACGAGTTTCAAAAATCTTGTATGGAATGGGAACGAGTTTAAGATCCTTTTTATCATATAACATTGCAATCAAATTAGTAAAAATTAATTCATATGGACATAGAACCGCAACGACGTCAGACACACGTTGGCGCCAAAACGTCATAAAATATGTGACGTCGTAACGTCGCGTCTCACACATGACGTTGCGTATACAGCAATATTACATAATTGTCTCTGATTTATATAGGAAATACTGGGAATAGAAAAGCTATATCTACTCGTTTGCTCCACTGGGAAATATCTCCCACAGTACGGAACATTGCTCGGCCTTTTCCGTCAGTGGCGGAAATGCCAAATGACGTTCCGATTGTTTTACGGACGTCTTTGTCAGATTCCGTCACTAGGAAATAACGATTACGGAAATTAACGAAGAGTTCCGGTTCCACTTGTTTTGTTTGTTTGACGTAACGTCGTCTTGGATGATGTAACGTCGTCTTGGCGTTCTCGTGCAAACCGGTGTAAAAAGCCGTGAATCATTAGAAATATTAATGAAGAAATAATAAATATGTACCTGTGTTTTATCGGTGAATAAAACACAGTTAGGAGTTCGGATGTGTTGTAATTAAATCACGAGTGCGTTAGCACGAGTGATTTAATTACTCGCATCCGAACGACTAACTGTGTTTTATTCACCGATAAAATACAGGTAGGTATTTATTATTTCGATTCTAACACAACAGTTACCCCCTTGTTTACACTATTATTGGGGCACTATATATTATGTCGGAGGTCAAGGTAATCAGGCTGCTATGTTTACAGGCTGTTCCATTGGGCGCCACCGTATGCAAAGTTTTGCGTTTCAATACACTAGCAGTCACGTGACAAACAATAAGTCATTGCTTACGTCATATAGCTTGCGCTGTATGACGTCAAACGTTCTCAGCTTGTTCAAGATGCGTATTAAGTTATATGTGTATTAATGCATATGATGGCTTTATATCGGGGGTGTGCATGGTTTGGGAGCATGGCAAGTTTGTTGAACTTAACATTTCATTAAAATTACTGTTGAGTTTGTCTTCGTGACGTTATTTACCAAGTGACGTCATGTAACGTGCGCTTCCAACGGATGAAATATACGCGGGCAATTAATGGAACAGCTGTATTTTATCGTAGAATAACATACAGCTGTCTCTCTTCTTTGTGTATATGAAATACTGCGGAGATCGTGTTAGAATAAAATATCATTTTAAATTATGTAATATATAGTTTAATAACCAGTGTTTTTGAGATACTGAAAATATCTCCCTCGCTAGAGAAATGGCCCCGATATAAGAACTCGTTCTCCGCACTCGTTCTTATATCGGGGCCATTTCTCTACCTCGGGAGATATTTCCCGTATCTCAAAAACACCGGTTATTAAACTATATATATGACATACTTCATTATATACAACTATACTACAATTTGACATACTGCATATTAATCAACTCTACAACAATGTGACATACTGCATATTATACAACTATACAACAATGTGACATACTGCATATTATGCAACTCAACGTTTTCATATTATACGACAATACAACCATAGACACCTGCATATTATACAACTATACAACACTATGACCCCTGCGTATTTTGCAACTGTACAACAATGTGACATACTGCATACTATACAACTATAATGCAATGTGACGTACTGCATATTATACAACTATATAACACTATGACATACTGCATAATATATAACTATACTACAATGTGACATACTGCATATTATACAGCTATACAACAATATGACATACTGCATATTATACAACTATACAACAATGTGACATACTGCATATTATACAACTATACAACAATTTGACATAATGCATACAATTAAACAACGATGTGATATACTCCATAGTATACAACTGTACAACAATGTGACATACTGCATATTATACAACTATACACCAATGTGATATACTGCATATTATACAACTTTACAACAATGTGGCATTTTGCAGATTTTACAATACAACAATTAGACATACTGCATATTATACAACTATACAACAATGTGACAATACTGCGTATACACCACTATGACACCAGCGTATTATACAACTATACAACAATGTGACATACTGCATATTATACAACTATACAACAATGTGACATACTGCATATTATACAACTATACAACTAACAACAATGTGACAAATTGCATATTATACAACAATACAACAATGTGACATACTGCATAATATGGACCTATACAACAACGTGACATACCTCATAATACAGAACTATACAACAATGTAACATAATGCATATTATACAACTATACAACAATGTAACATACTGCATAGTATACAACTATACAACAATGTGACATATTGCATAATACTGAACTATACAACAACGTGACATACTGCATAATATGGAGCTATACAACAACGTGACATACTTCATAATACAGAACTATACAACAATGTTACATAATGCATATTATACAACTATACAACAATGTGACATACTGCATATTTTACAACTATACAACTAACAACAATGTGACAAATTGCATATTATACAACCATACAACAATGTGACATACTACATAATATGGAGCTATACAACAACGTGACATAACTCATAATACAGAACTATACAACAATGTAACATAATGCATATTATATAACTATACAACAATGTAACATACTGCATATTATACAACTATACAACAATGTGACATACTGCATAATACTGAACTATACAACAACGTGACATACTGCATAATATGGAGCTATACAACAACGTGACATACTTCATAATACAGAACTATACAACAATGTAACATAATGCATATTATACAACTATACAACAATGTGACATAATGCATATTATACAACTATACAACAATGCGACATACTATATATTATACAACTATACAACAATGTGACATACTTTATATTATACAACCATACAACAATGTGACATACTGCATAATACTGAACTATACAACAATGTGACATAATGCATATTATATAACTATACAACAATGTGACATACTTTATATTATACAACCATACAACAATGTGACATACTGCATAATATAGAACTTTACAACAATGTGACATACTGCATATTATATAATTATACAACAATGTGTCATACTATATATTATACAACCAGACAACAACGTGACATACTGCATATATAGAACTATACAACAATGTGACATACTGCATATTATACAACTATACAACAATGTGTCATACTATATATTATACAACCAGACAACAACGTGACATACTTCATAATACAGAACTATACAACAATGTGACATAATGCATATTATACAACTATACAACAATGTGACATACTATATATTATACAACTATACAACAATGTGACTTACTTTATATTATACAACCATACAACAATGCGACATACTATATATTATACAACCAGACAACAACGTGACATACTTCATAATACAGAACTATACAACAGTGTGACATAATGCATATTATAAAACTATACAACAATGTGACATACTATATATTATACAACTATACAACAATGCGACATACTTTATATTATACAACCATACAACAATACGACATACTATATAGTATACAACCAGACAACAACGTGACATACTTCATAATACAGAACTATACAACAATGTGACATAATGCATATTATACAACTATACAACAATGTGACATACTATATATTATACAACTATACAACAATGTGACATACTATATATTATACAACTATACAACAATGTGACATACTACATAATATAGAACTATACAACAATGTGACATACTTTATATTATACAACCATACAACAATGCGACATACTATATATTATACAACTAAACAACAATGTGACATACTATATATTATACAACTATACAACAATGTGTCATACTATATATTATACAACTATACAACAATGTGTCATACTTTATATTATACAACCATACAACAACGTGACATACTTCATAATACAGAACTATACAACAATGTGACATAATGCATATTATACAACTATACAACAATGTTACATACTATATATTATACAACTATACAACAATGTGACATACTATATATTATACAACTATACAACAATGTGACATACTACATAATATAGAACTATACAACAATGTGACATACTTTATATTATACAACCATACAACAATGCGACATACTATATATTATACAACTATACAACAATGCGACATACTATATATTATACAACTATACAACAACGTGTCATACTATATATTATACAACCAGACAACAATGTGTCATACTTTATATTATACAACCATACAACAATGCGACATACTATATATTATACAACTATATAACAATGTGTCATACTATATATTATACAACCAGACAACAACGTGACATACTTCATAATACAGAACTATACAACAATGTGACATAATGCATATTATACAACTATACAACAATGTGACATACTATATATTATACAACCATACAACAATGTGACATACTGCATATTACAACTATACAACAATGTGACATACTATATATTATACAACCATACAACAATGTGACATACTATATATTATACAACCATACAACAATGCGACATACTATATATTATACAACTATACAACAATGTGTCATACTATATATTATACAACCAGACAACAATGTGTCATACTTTATATTATACAACCATACAACAATGCGACATACTATATATTATACAACTATACAACAATGTGTCATACTATATATTATACAACCAGACAATAAGGTGACATACTTCATAATACAGAACTATACAACAATGTGACATAATGCATATTATACAACCAGACAACAACCTGACATACTTCATAATACAGAACTATACAACAATGTGACATAATGCATGTTATACAACTATACAACAATGTGACATACTAT
The DNA here is from genome assembly GCA_037043455.1 of Cyrtodaria siliqua. Taxonomy (NCBI): domain Eukaryota; kingdom Metazoa; phylum Mollusca; class Bivalvia; order Adapedonta; family Hiatellidae; genus Cyrtodaria; species Cyrtodaria siliqua. The sequence continues at coordinate 38,871 of JAWPHD010013299.1, forward strand.
ATATTACACAACCATACAACAATGTGACATACTTTATATTATACAACCATACACAATGCGACATACTATATATTATACAACCAGACAACAACGTGACATACTTCATAATACAGAACTATACAACAATGTGACGTAATGCATATTATACAACCAGACAACAACGTGACATACTTTATAATACAGAACTATACAACAATGTGACATAATGCATATTATACAACTATACAACAATGTGACATACTATATATTATACAACCATACAACAATGTGACATACTATATATTATACAACTATACAACTATACAACAATGTGACATAATGCATATTATAGAACTATACAACAATGTGACATACTATATATTATACAACTATACAACAATGTGACTTACTTTATATTATACAACCATACAACAATGCGACATACTATATATTATACAACCATACAACAACGTGACATACTTCATAATACAGAACTATACAACAATGTGACATAATGCATATTATACAACTATACAACAATGTGACATACTATATATTATACAACCATACAACAATGTGACATACTGCATATTATACAACTATACAACAATGTGTCATACTATATATTATACAACCAGACAACAACGTGACATACTTCATAATACAGAACTATACAACAATGTGACATAATGCATATTATACAACTATACAACAATGTGACATACTATATATTATACAACTATACAACAATGTGACTTACTTTATATTATACAACCATACAACAATGCGACATACTATATATTATACAACCATACAACAACGTGACATACTTCATAATACAGAACTATACAACAATGTGACATAATGCATATTATACAACTATACAACAATGTGACATACTATATATTATACAACCATACAACAATGTGACATACTGCATATTATACAACTATACAACAATGTGTCATACTATATATTATACAACCAGACAACAACGTGACATACTTCATAATACAGAACTATACAACAATGTGACATAATGCATATTATACAACTATACAACAATGTGACATACTATATATTATACAACTATACAACAATGCGACATACTTTATATTATACAACCATACAACAATGCGACATACTATATAGTATACAACCAGACAACAACGTGACATACTTCATAATACAGAACTATACAACAATGTGACATAATGCATATTATACAACTATACAACAATGTGACATACTATATATTATACAACTATACAACAATGTGACATACTATATATTATACAACTATACAACAATGTGACATACTACATAATATAGAACTATACAACAATGTGACATACTTTATATTATACAACCATACAACAATGCGACATACTATATATTATACAACTAAACAACAATGTGACATACTATATATTATACAACTATACAACAATGTGTCATACTATATATTATACAACTATACAACAATGTGTCATACTTTATATTATACAACCATACAACAATGCGACATACTATATATTATACAACTATACAACAATGTGTCATACTATATATTATACAACCAGACAACAATGTGTCATACTTTATATTATACAACCATACAACAATGCGACATACTATATATTATACAACCATACAACACTGTGACATACTGCATATTACAACTATACAACAATGTGACATACTATATATTATACAACCATACAACAATGTGACATACTATATATTATACAACCATACAACAATGTGTCATACTTTATATTATACAACCATACAACAATGCGACATACTATATATTATACAACTATACAACAATGTGTCATACTATATATTATACAACCAGACAACAACGTGACATACTTCATTATACAGAACTATACAACAATGTGACATAATGCATATTATACAACCAGACAACAACGTGACTTACTTCATAATACAGAACTATACAATAATGTGACATAATTCATGTTATACAACTATACAACAATGTGACATACTATATATTATACAACCATACAACAATGTGACATACTTTATATTATACAACCATACACAATGCGACATACTATATATTATACAACCAGACAACAACGTGACATACTTCATAATACAGAACTATACAACAATGTGACGTAATGCATATTATACAACCAGACAACAACGTGACATACTTCATAATACAGAACTATACAACAATGTGACATAATGCATATTATACAACTATACAACAATGTGACATACTATATATTATACAACCATACAACAATGTGACATACTATATATTATACAACTATACAACTATACAACAATGTGACATACTGCATATTATAGAACTATACAACAATGTGACATACTATATATTATACAACTAAACAACAATGTGACGTACTGTATATTTTACAACTAAACAATAGTTTAACAAATTTTGAGAAAACATGTTACACATCTTCACCAATAAATCATATTTAAATCCGCAATGACTATTCCATACATTAAATGTAAACAAGAAAGGTGGAAATTCCACGAAAACCAGGTTTTTCATTTGAAATGCTATTACAGTAGCGGTAAGATGAAAATGAAGTAACACAAGGCAAGTTTCGTTTCAATATCTCATTCCCAACTAAAAATATTGAACGGAAACCGTTTTTCTATTTGTAGTAACAATGACTTTGACTTTGACACCAGTGACCCCAAATGCAGTTCCAAGCTTTCCTACCATATGTACCTACACAGAAAGTTTCGTTCCAATATCTCATTCCCAACTAAAGTTATTGAGCGGAAACCGTTTTTCTATTTTTAGTAACAATGGCATTGACTTTGACCCCAGTGACCCCAAATGCAATTCCAAACTTCCTTTTGATATAACCTAACTACACAACAAATTTCACTCTAATATATCATTCCTTACTTAAGTTATTGAGCGGAAATCGCTTTTCTATTTTTAGTAACAGTGACCTTGACCTCAGTGACCCCGAAATGCAATCCGTTCCATATAAGGTACATACACAGCAAGTTTCGTTCCAATATCTCATTCCTTACTTGAGCGGAAACCGTGTTTCTATTTTTAGTAACTGTGACCTTGACCATAGTGACCCCAAATGCAATTCCAAGCCTCCTTTCTATGTAAGGTACCTACACAGCAAGTTTCGTTCCAATATCTCATTCCCAACTAAAGTTATTGAGCGGAAACTAAGAATTTGACGCCGTATGCACGCACGCACGCCCGCACGCCGTAACGCCCACCCGCCAAACGACATACCCCAATCTAATAACCAGGTTTTCCAAGAAAAAGTTTTCTTTGATTAAAATGTTCATGCATTTAGAAAACGTGAAATAGTATAATTAAGATTATTGTTCAGCTAAGAATTACTTATGCAAACCAGTGTTACGAGAACATTTCCTAACCGCTGAATATAATATTCATCTCTAATATTGAGAGTAAGAGTAACACAGGAGAAATGTAAAACAAATACAATTAACCAAAGCTTAGTGAAGTATGCCACTCATTTATTCCCAGTGTTGTGACAGCTAATTTAAATTCGAGACTTCATTTGACGGTTTGTGTTTTTGACAGTTTTCTGAAACCGATCACCTTTTTTACAACTGTCGGTTAAAAAACAACAATGTCAAGATGTTCTCATATGATTGCATAAATCATGAATTTTTATTAGTGTTTGTTAAATGTTAAAATTCCGCGAAATGTTAAAACATCCGCTAAATGTTATAAATCTGACGCTAAATGTTAAAAAAAACTTCCGCTAACCGCTAAATGTTATAATATTTAACATATAGCGTTTAGTGGAATCCGTTAAACGCTAAATGTTAAAAGTGTTTAGCATCGAATTGTATAACTGCTGTTTAAATGACTCGAAGATGTCGTTCTGAAAGAAACCTCAAACGCCATACTTTTAGGAACAGATTCTTCTTCTTGCTGCTGCTGTTGCTGTTGCTGTTGCTGTTGCTGCTGCTGGTGTTGTTGTTGTTGTTGTTGTTAGCGCATATTGCGACATAAAGAAGTCTCTATATCATCGTAGCCTTTTATACACAGGACATTGAGGGTAACCGTGTTTGTGTTCACCTTTTGGACAAGACTTTGCACGTACCGAGAATAAAAATGAGGCCCACTTTTTAGTTTAATTGTCCAATTAGTATGTAAATTATTGCCGTTTTAGCTGCCGTTATTATGTAAATAAAAATGGCGATCCTTAGGGTAAGTTTATTTCTCAATCATTGAATAACTTTATATGCATGCGAACAATGACTCTAAATCCGACTGTATTTTTTATATTATAAGGACTAGAGGCCATCTCAAAATAATTGTATGTTATGTATATACATACTCTTGTCGTGATAAAATCACAAAATCACGACAAGAGTATGTACAATAAAACGATATATATGTCGGAAAATAGTATTGTGTGTGTGCGCGTGCGCGTGCGTGTGTGTGTGCCTGCGTGCGTGCGTGCGTGCGTGCGTGCGCGCGCGTGCGTGTGTGCGTGCGTGCGTGCGGAAGTTGTTAAAAAAAGAAAAGAAGAAACAGCTTTAAAGGCACTCTGCCGCCAAATAACTGCAAAATTACACTAAACAATCGTGTATCCAAACTCTATCCAGGTGTTCAGTCAGAAATTAATTTACCTGTGCCGATTAAAAGTATAGGTTTATTCACGGATACTTTACATACCCGAGATTGAATATGCGTAAAAATTAATTATGAGTTGGTAACTTTTAAATCGACGTTCCAGTTTTGGGTTTTGGCTTGGCTGGTTAACAGAATTGCTATGAACTTTTACACAAATGTAATGTGATGACTTACAGCCAGCAAATATTTCACAAGTTATCAATGTTTATGAATGAAAATTAATTGGCAATTATAGCTGGTCTGGAGAAACAGGCTTTATTTACTGCAGCACACAATATATGGTATAATTTGGACATTTATGTTAGGATTACAGTGTGGTAGGAATGCATTTTCACAAATGAAGCATAACTGTACACATTATTGTTAGGAATGGCTGAACATGATGGAGATAATAAGAAATTACATCTTATATAGGCCAAGTTATGATTAAGGAACATATACATCTCTGAGCCAAAGGAGGGAATATTCAATGTTCATAGGTGGTGTATAGAAGTGCATTGTGATGCTACTGATTCTGGTGTATTTCTGATTCTGATGTGAAAATGATAAAGATGAATTGTTATATGGAACACATGAATAGTCACAGATTCAAACATCCCATCTCAGAGTATTGCTGTAGAGGTTTACACACAAAACTACTGCCAATCTCCATGCTATAATGTGTGTAAACACTACCACGTGTATTTGTGTACATTTTTCAGTTCATAACCCCACAGGCTCCTCTCCCATATTTTCAAATATTTGTCACTTGGGTTTAAAAAATTATTTCAAACTAGGAATAAGAGATACTTTTTTCACAGTTTCTTTTTTACTTATACAATTGTTTAATATTAGACTACTTCTGTGCCAAATATTGATTTTTTTTATGAGGTGGAATTTTCAATATTTTGAAAAAGGTGTCCCTGATTTATCTGTGTACACATTTAAATGAAAAAAACTGCCCAAGCTCCATCTAGTGGCTTTTATACGACAGTTGGGCCTTTAAATTATGTATTCCATCAAAACTTGTTACTATTAGGTCTAATGATAAAGCGCGGTATGACTCGGAATTAAGACGCGTTTCAAGGCAACGTGATCGTCAAAAACAGAAAGCTGTTCGTACTAATACACCTGAGAATTGGAATTTATATAAATCACTGAGAAACAAAGTTAAAACTTTAAAAAAAAACACATGCAAGAGAAAACTTCTCATATATATAAGATATAATACATGAGGCAAATATAAGTGATCTATATATATATATATAGGTAATTATTGAAACATTACATGAAGACAAATAAAAACTCTGAAGTTGTTCAACCTCTTGCATATAATAATAATAATAATAATAATAATAATAATAATAATAATGGCATCTTTATTTCAAGAGGATAACATATTTGGCTACAAGCCAGTCTTACATATGGTCCTGAGACAAAATAGAATATATTTACAGTTTATACAAAAAATATTAAAACAATGGTATAAAAATAATAAAATGAATAAAATATGTCTGGAAACTTCATGATTGTTCTAAAAAGGCGATATTTGAGATACATTGATTAAGACATATTCAACCTTTTAAACGTATTTAACCGTTAAGACTGATTCAACCTTGTATATTTATTCACAGATAAAGAAAAGGCAGATTGTTTAAATGGTTATTGTGCTTCCATTTCCTCTGTACAGACCAATTTCTTTACTTATTTGTGCAGGAAAGATTTTTATGGATCGAATCATTTTTAGCTCGACTATTCGAAGAATAAGAGAGCTTATGTAATCACCCCGGGGTCGGCTTTGGCGTCGGCTTTGGCGTCGGCGTCCCACATCAAGGTTTGCGTGTAAGCTGTGTTTACAAGTCTATATCTCTTACATCTCTTATCCTAGCACAACCAAATTTGGCCATGGGCTTCCTTATAGCATTATCTTAAGAGCTGCATAAGCAATTGTGGTTTATGTAACCCATGGGCTCCCATGGAACCCAAATTATGAGAGCCCATAAAATGTGTCCCATTTCACATCACATTTTGCGTGTAAGCTGTGTCTATATCTCTTACAATTCTTACCCTAGCACAATAATATGTGGCCATTAGCTTCCTTATAGCATTATCTTAAGGGCTGCTTAAGTAATTTTGGTTCCTGTAACCCCTGGGCTCCCATGGAACCCAAAGTTTGCGTGTAAGCTGTGTTTACAGGTCTATATCTCTTGCATTTCTTGTCCTAACTGAACTAAATTTTTTGGAATTGGTTTCCTTATAGTATGTTGTAAAGGGTTGGGTAATTAATTTTGTCTTCTGCAAATTCTGGGCTCCCATGGAACCCAAATAGTGATGGCCCATAAAATGTGCAATAAAGGCAGATCTAGGTTTGCATTTAGGCATGTATATATCTATAAATTTGGTTTGGGATTTCTTATAGCATTATGCATCTTATTCATACTTCACTCATATTGGGGCATGGGCTCCCTCCTCCCCCCAGCCCCCACTCCCCTCCCACCCCTCCACAACTTTTTTTTTTACATATTTCTGTGTTGTTTTGGTCGATTCTTACACATATATGTTGCCCCCTGCCTCTCTCCCCCCCCCCCCCCCCCCCCCCCCATGAATCTCCCCCTCGCCCACACCTTTTTGTTTCTGTTTACATATTTCTGTGTTGTTTTAGTCAATTCTTACATATATGTTTGCCCCCTCTTACACATAGCTTCTTACACATATATGTTGCCCCCTCCACCCCATTTCCTGCCTCTCTACCCCCACCCCCCACTACCCACCCCCACCCACTCGAAACTCCATTTTTTTTTTTACATATTTCTGTTGTTTTGGTCAATTCTTACATAGCTTCTTACACATATATGTTGTCCTCCCCACCCGCCCCCCCCCCCCCGCCTCTTCCCCATCCCCACTCAAAACTCTATTTTTAATTATTTTTAAAAAAAATATTTTTGTGTTGTTTTGGTGAATTCTTACATAGCTTCTTACACATATATGTTGCCCCTGCATCCCATTCCCTGCCTCTCCACCCCACCCCCCCACGCCCCCCCCCCCCCCACCTACTCCCCCCACTCGAAATATTTTTATTTTTATTTTGTTTTACCATATTTCTGTGTTGTTTTGGTCAATTCTTACATAGCTTCTTACACATATATGTTGTCCTCCCCACCCGCCCCCCCCCCCGCCTCTTCCCCATCCCCACTCAAAACTCTATTTTTAATTATTTTTTTAAAAAATATTTTTGTGTTGTTTTGGTGAATTCTTACATAGCTTCTTACACATATATATTGCCCTCACCACCCCCACTACCCCCACCACCCATCCCACCTCTCCCCCACCCCCAACCCCCACCCCCACTCAAAACTTTTTTTAATGTTTTTTTCTTTTTACATATTTCTCTGTAGTTTTGATCAATTCTTACACATAGCTATGTTGCGCCCCCAACCCCACCCCACATTGTTTTAGCCTTGTTTTCTGATGGTATATACTAGCTATATAATTTATTATTCTCTCTGAGAAATCGAAAGTCGAGCTGCACTGTTCTCCGACAGCTCTTGTTAAACATATTATTTATTTTTTTAATTTTCAATGATTTACTCTTTGCGAATCAATCTGGATTTCGACCAGTTCGTTCTACAGTTTATCAACTCCTAGATATTTACCATCATATTTGTCAAACACTCGATGCGAAACAACTGATGTGTATAGTCTTTGCCGATATTTCCAAAGCATTTTATCGTGTTTAGAGAAAAGCCCTACTATTTAAACTCAAACAAAATGGTATAGATGGCAAACTGTTGCTATGGATCGCAGATTATCTTTCTTATCGATCTGAAATAGTTTTTATAAATACTGCTAAATCACATTCGAAATTAACTTTAGACGGTGATCTGTTAATGATCTGTTAATCATGATTTACACATTATGCCCGAATGGGCTCAAACATGGTTAGCTACGTTTAATCCAAGCAAAACTGAAGTATTATTCATACCAGCATCGACAAATGTTCGAAAACCAAATTTATTTTTCATAATGTTAGACGTTATAGAACATCACCAACATTTAGAACTAACTTTAAGTAATGATGGTAAATGGCATGAACACATCAATAATATTGTATCGTTTAGGTTTGATGGGTTTCCTTGCATATAAAATTGGACGGAAAACAATGAACCAACTACGTATTTCATATATGCGACCGATATTAGAGTATACTTCTATTGTTTGGGACGGCTTAACAATTCTTTATAAAAGCTGCAATATGAAGCTGCAAGAGTTTTTACAGGATTAACTTAATAATTGAAACGAACCTAGTTAATCCTTTAACAAATGGTCCTTTCAAAATATGTGTGATGGACATATCTATGAAATAAGGTAAGTTTAATTAGACTCTGGTGTATATAAAGTTCTCTCGGTATTTAGGTGACCTATGGAAAGGTATTTAGTAATCCGCAACCTATAGGCAGCTTCAATAATAAATGTTCATTATGAAACATTTTTGGCATTATGTAATAATCTCACATTTTTGTATATATTAATATGAAATTTATTAAAACTGATATGATGCTCGGTACGGTCTCGCAAATAAAATGCTATCTAAACTCGTTTAATAAATTCAACAAGAAATAGGCACTCACGTACGATTCTCTAAATAATAAAGGGGTGAATGTTTAACTGAGAATATTACAAGGGGAATTAGTTGACTACTAGATCAACACCTAAATGAGAAAAAAATAAAAAGAATGTTTTCAAATTGTTAAACAAATTTAAAATAATAAAAGGCAGGTTGGATTAAATGTCCGAACGCTTGTTTGCGCCAATATGTTTTGTATAGTGCTGTAAATCTATTGAAAAGGAAAGTCGTAAATTTCGTCTGAAAATGTCATTTATGATTTTATCAAATACATAAAAGAACTTCGAATATTGAAATGCTATTGGTAGACTTTTTAAGTGCTTTAAGTAATTGTAGCCATATTTAAAAGTATAAGCTTAGCTATTAAACATCTGCTGATAAGTGGCGCATTCCCATTTGAAAAAGTTTTATATGTTTTACCTTTCTGTCGTTTTTTTTCTTTTATAGGAACATGACATTTGCCACTTATACGATATAAAGTAAATATTGCTGACATCCTATGAAATAAATCTTTAAAAAAAATAGAAAAAAAAAAGTCTCCTAAAAAGACTCTCCAAATCTTTTATAATAACAAATTAAAAAAAGAAAGTGTTTACATTATTGTGCATTACATGGCGTATTGTCAAATAATACAATGTGCATACGCAATGTACAGCCTTATCTGCTTGTTTCAATAGGGTAATGTTCTGTAAAATATAAGGAATATAAGTGTTACATATTTATTTAATACTCAATGGGTGCCGCCGCTTAAGCAAACGATTTTCCAATTGCTTTTCCATTAAGTTTTTTTATCTACTTGAAAATCGTCAACAGACGGGCTTACGAATTATCGATACTAGACGGGCTATATAAAGGCTTAGATAAGTAAACATGGCTTATTGTGACGGGACGTGACCAGGTGGGGTATTGGAGAGTGAACTTATCGTGGTATTGTCGTCTGCTCAAGTAGCATTGTGGTTTTGCGAGCACGAGATCTATTCTTTTAAATCAAAACTTGATATTTTTAAAGGGTCAAAACGGGTCGTCGCAGATAAGTTCCGAATGGGTAAAATTGGACAGATATTGCGCGTATGTAAATAAAGCTTTCGTTATCGCAGACGACGTTTCATTACGATTTAATATATGTAAAGACGTGTTGCAAATAAACTTGGGCTCAAACTGGATATTTTATTTATCTTTTTATAAGCTAAGAGATAAACTAAAACACAATTATTTGATAAGGTAGTGTTTGATTTGCACCTTATTAAAATAAAGAGTATTTGAACAATCGCCAGGGAGTGTTTAATCGTTCGGCAGGAGTCAGCTGTCACCTGGTTCATATATATCTTCCGTTTTAGGTAAGATTGCTTTTATATTGTATATATATTGTTTATGTTCATTATTTTCACTATGTTTGTAACGGTATTTAATATGTTGTTAACGTAGTTTTTATAAACTGGTTTAATGACACTAATATATGACATCTCTCATAAAATGTTCTTAGTAACGCTAGGTGCATTTGAATCGTTCGTCAAATGATTTAAAAGTCGCTTAATTTAACAAATTAGTTGTATTATTACTTCTGGTCCATTTGTACTTTAAATTACCTCTCATGAACAGACTCAATAAAACCGGGTCTGCTACGTTTCTATCGCGTTTGTGTTTGTTGCTTCCAAAGGATCCCCTCTCCAGTTTTTATTTATATCAACTTTACCTAAATCAACACGGAATCAACATTTAATAATATGAACTCGTTTAAGACACCCGATGTCTATGCAATAATCTCCTTATTGGAGGAAATAAAGATTATATATATAATACATAAATATTAAATATATCTTACATTGAAGACTTGCCTGTTTCCTAATTTCTTCAATTTTATTATATATACGGTAAAGAATAGTATACATCTTACAAGACCCTTTCTGGAGCACTTACACCAACACAATTATATCAATGAACCAGTGCTTACACCAACACAATTATATCAATGAACCAGTGCTTACACCAACACAATTATATCAATGACCCGGTGCTTACACCAACACAATTATATCAATGAACCAGTGCTTACACCAACATAATTATATCAATGAACCAGTGCTTACACCAACACAATTATATCAATGAACCGGTGCTTACACCAACACAATTATATCAATGAACCAGTGCTTACACCAACACAATTATATCAATGAACCAGTGCTTACACCAACACAATTATATCAAAGAACCAGTGCTTACACCAACACAATTATATCAAAGAACCAGTGCTTACACCAACACAATTATATCAATGAACCAGTGCTTACACCAGCACAATTATATCAATGAACCAGTGCTTACACCAACACAATTATATCAATGAACCAGTGCTTACAACAACACAGTTATATCAATGAACCAGTGCTTACACCAACACAATTATATCAATGAAACAGTGCTTACACCAACACAATTATATCAATGAACCAGTGCTTACAGCAACACAGTTATATCAATGAACCAGTGCTTACACCAACACAATTATATCAATGAACCAGTGCTTACACCAACACAAGTATATCAATGAACCAGTGCTTATACCAACACAATTATACCAATGAACCAGTGCTTACACCAACCCAATTATATCAATGAACCAGTGCTTACACCAACACAATTATATCAATGAACCAGTGCTTACAACAACACAATTATATCAATGGACCAGTGCTTACAACAACACAATTATATCAATGAACCAGTGCTTACAACAACACAATTATATCAATGAACCAGTGCTTACAACAACACAATTATATCAATGGACCAGTGCTTACAACAACACAATTATATCAATGAACCAGTGCTTACAACAACACAATTATATCAATGAACCAGTGCTTACAACAACACAATTATATCAATGAACCAGTGCTTACACCAACAATTATATGTGTTGATGTAAGCACTGTTTGGTTGATAATTTGTCTGGATATATTATCTGGAAAGGAAATGGAAAAAGGTGTAGTTGTTTTTAATTTATTAATATTTCATTTGGTTTCTCTATATCGCGTTTTTCGTTGACTTGGCTGAATTTTCTATGATTGTTTTCATGAAATAAGATTATAGATATAGAAAGAGTGATATTATGGATAAATATATGCTTAAACACCACTATACATTAAACTAACCAGATGATGTTTATGCCTGCATTATAATTATGGATATCAGTGTTTACCTACACTTTTTTTCTGTGAGTCAACTTCATCCTACTAAACTCAGTGAATCAGTCTATGAAAATTCCTTAAACATTCTGAGTTTAACGAGTAATTTTAGAAAAAAACCTAACTATTGACTCAAAAATCACAGGTGAATACATCACCGTGTACATTATTTTTAAACTTTATTTTAAACTGTGAATATAGACTCTAAATTTAACTGCGATCGTGCAGATATTAACTATGAAACAAGAGCGAATCGAAAATCGATAGACTACAAAGAAATGCTTAAGAAAAAAATCAAATGTTAGGTTTTAAATAGTTTAAAATAATGCCCCATGGATATCAAATCATGAAACAGCAGAAATTTTATGACAAATTATGAATTCGTACATTTCAAATGTACGGGAATACTTCAAAAGTATTGACAGATTATCTGCAAGAATTTTCGTTCTAATTTAAAAATTTGACAAGTGATGTTGAAAATTAATTTTTGTATTAATCCGTCTATCTTTTGTGTTGTTTATATTAAACCATTCAAATGCTTGACGATGGGTCTATTCAGAGATTAGGGGGTTTAAAAAGTGGATAAATAAAATCTATGAATGTAATTCCGTTATACAATGTGTTTATTTACATTATATATAAAGGCACACACAATGGCGTGAAATCCAAATCCGAGGTAATTGAATAAGTTTAAAGTGTCGTATTTTGAAAGCTTTACCCTGTTGTCCATTGCTTTGATTTTTAATTGAAATGCGGGTATACAGTTCATGATAAATCATCTATATGCATTACTATGTAAAATAGTTTGCCTTTATTTTCTCAGCGGTGGTATTACATCGAAACTAGATTCGATTTATCTTTTTGTATGTAGATAAGGTTTGTAAATACGTGAATAGGGTGGGTCATCTCGAGGTGACAGGAGGTAAGATGCATTTTATTCATCATAAAATGATATACAAGGTAGACATTGATAAAAGTATATGTATTTATTTCTGTCAATCTGGAAATAAAGTCTTAAGAGCGAAACATGTTTTGGTCAGTAATTATGTTAATACTTTTATCACATAACTTACGGATTGGCATTCTATATTTTCGATATTCCACGAGTGGTATAACTTTGCACGCGCTGTCAAAAAATCGATAATGACTATGATCCAATACATTCTCACGTTCTGTGGCGTTGTCCTGTGTTAAAAGGACAGATATATGCAATACATTTTTTCGTTATCATTCATTACTGAATTTATTAAACTCGTTAGCAAAAATTATTTTATGCTCGGCAAGAGCCTCGCACAATATCATTTTGCCAACTCGTTTAATAAATTCAATAATGAATGAGTACTCATGTAAGATCCTCTATATATTGTCTTAAACATAATTTAATAATTGTATTTTTATTTATATTCATTTGGCGGCATTTAACGGTTCGTGAATATAGCTGAAGATATCCGGTTTATAAATGTGTATGTTTTCTTCTGCATAGCATCTGAATAAGACAATTGGCTATACCAAATTGCAAAGAATCTTGGTTCATTAAAAACAAGAATTTTTCAATGGGGTTAAAATCTAAAAACAATTGATCTAAGTTATATGCAGAATTAAAAAGATGAAAACGTATGTCGCTATAAAAATCATATTCAATTAAAAAGTGAGTTTCATCTTCAACATACATTGTATTACAGTATTGACAAATTCGGTCATTTAAACGAGTTTTTGGTTTGGTATAACGGCCAGTTTCTATGGCAATTGTTTCTATCTATTTCTAATAAATTTTCTTTTGCTTTCCTAATGCATACTGATTTACACGGATTATCCAATAGCATAAACTCATTGACTCCCCCCCCCATGATCTACCTTTGTACGAAGACATAAAATGTACACGTCTAACAAGTCTTTCATTTGGCATGTTTCTTAATCTGCACCACAGTTTTACGACTTCAACCTTTTGCTTTACTTCACATGTTGTCCAACCCATGTCTCCCTTACTGGCCATCTTGGGGGCATTTTTTCCAACTCTCGAGAATAATCGACCTGCTTTATTAAGGACCGTTTCAATTTCACTAAATGTTCTGTAACCCCATATACCAGCACAATAAAAGAGAACAGGTTCAACAACAGTTTCAACAAGTTTAGTATACACATTATACGACATACCACCAACATTAAAGGGAATGTAGCGCCACAGCCAAACCATCATTATTATTGAGAGTTCTGAAATACTTGAATAAGGGTGAAAGAATTATCAAAATCGGATGATAAACAAAGACGATATGATCATTTAAAGTTTCTGTTAAAACGGATATGGAAGCGGCCATTTTGAGAGCTATGACATCACGGTTCTAAATGACCATATATGGAATATTTATAAATATGAAAATTTACTGATTTATAGGGAAAAAATGACATCAACTGTATGAAAAATATGTAACACTTAATGGCAATAATGATTTATAACACCAGTTAAAAAAAAACATTCATTTGCAGTGATTTTCTTCGTTTTAAATGATATTTATTAATATTCCATATATGGTAATATGGAACTATGACGTCATAGTTCTAAAAATGGCGGCTCCCATATTTGTTTTAGAACAACCTTTAAATGGTCATATCTTTTTTGTTTATCATCCGATTTTGATAATTCTTTCACCCTTTTCCAAGTTTTTCAGAACTCTCAGTAATAGAGTTTGTTTGGCTGTGGCGCTACATTCCCTTTAATATATTTCATATAAACAGTACCTAGGGCTCGACTTGCTGACTTAGCGATTTCCTTAACACTCTTTCATATGTCCATCATGTTAATGGAGCACATCCGTGGGCGGGATAGTAAAGACGCTGCGTCTAATTTTTTCTCGGCTCTCACGTCTGCGGGTTCGAATCCTACTGGGAGCTCGAATTTTCAAGTGAGAAAATGTCGATTCTTATGGCGGGAGGTATACAGTTCTGGTTCTATCCAGACACAAACATACATGTTATTTATATATGTGCAGCATATGGTAATGATAAATATGTGGCACATATTTTGTTTCATGTTAACATAATTCATACGTATTTCATATAAAAATACTATATATTAAATACATATAGCATTTATACTAATTTTTTAGAATAGTGTTTAAAATGGTTACATAACCTGTTTAAGTGTCAATGTTATTTAGTAAAAAATATTCATATGTATTACACATGTGTAACTTTCATATGTTTGACATATGTAGAATACATATGCGGCACATATGTAAAACATATGAATTTCACTCCTAGATATTTGGGCTGTGTCATCATCTATCATCATGTTTAGAACGGACCGTAACACAGTACAAGACTCGTTCGTGTTTCTCTGAAATTATTCCATTGTTTGTTTTTATAATTATTTTAAAAATATATAGAAATCAATGTGTTTCCGTGAACGAATTACATTAAACTGATCAATAGCGTTAATAGCTGAAACAGTTTTAAATCTTTAGACGAGATGTCTTCGTAGCGGATGAAATATCGGATAATACTGACTGCGATGCATGCATTACTCCTAAAAAACGTTATTGTGCTTTTGTTGATTTTACAAAAGCTTTTGATTATGTAGTTCGAGAAAATCTATGGTTTAAAATGTTTAAACTCGGAATTCGGGGTAAAATGTTTAATATTATTCATTCTATGTACCAAGAGTTAAGTATTACGATTTGTTGAGTGTAGAGTATAGTTGTATGCCAGGGGTTAGACAAGGTGAATGTTTGTCTCCTTTCTTATTCTCAATGTTTTTGAATGATATTGAAGACACATTTATGAATATTGGTATTGAAGGTATTGATGTAAACATGTTTAAAGTATTTATTATATTATATGCTGATGACATTGTTATTTTTGCAAATAGTAGTGAAGAATTACAAAATAGCTTAAATTTACTTTCAGAATACTGTGATAGGTGGAAACGTGTTGTTAATGGTTCAAACAAAGTTAATGGTATTAAAAAAGAGGGTTCATTACCAAGAGGTCTAATCTTTTATTATAAAGAAAATACATTAGATATAGTAAATAGTTTTAGTTACCTAGGTATTGTATTTATAACTGGTGGTTCTTTTTCTGATACTCAGGCAACACGTGAAGGCAAAGCTTTGAAAGAAATTTTTAAAATGAATAAATGTCTTTACAAACTTATGGTTTTATCGGTTGAACATAGGCTACATTTGTTTGATAAGCTGATTACACCCTTTTTGAACTATGGATCTGAAGTTTGGGGCTTTCTACAGGCGAATGCCATTGAACGTATGCCTTTTTGTAAAAGTTATTGGGTTACAACACAAAACGATTTTATATGTGGATAACTGGGTAGAAAGTCTATGTTATGTCATCGTCATTTTAATATTATAAAATAATGGGTTAAAATATTACAAAGTAATGAAAATAAATACGTAAAACAAATATATGTTTTGATGTTAAATGATATAAATGCTCAACCCAACATAAAAAATTGGGCATCTTTAATTAGAGATATATTATACATTATGGGTTTCAATGATGCGTGGTTAGCCCAAACAGTGGGTAATCCTAATTGTTTTGTATGTTGTTAAACAGAGATTACATGACAACTGTATCCAAATTTGGAATAGTAGACTAGCTGATTCAAGCAGAGAACGATTTGATAACTGTATATGTGTTTTAGGTTTCAACCTTATCCTAATATTTGTCATATATCAAAATTTAGAATTGCCATTACAAAATCAAGAGTCTCCTTGCACAGACTAGAAATAGAAGCTGGACGTTGGAATAAACCTAATAGAATTCCAGTAAATGAGAGTGTTTTATTTGTAAAATTCTAGAAGACGAGTTTCATTTTGTGTTAGAATGTCCTATATACTCGGTGTTTAGAAAACAATATATCAAAAAATACTATTGGAATAGGCCAAATATGCAGAAACTTATTTTGTTAATTACTCAGAATAAAAACGTGGCGATTTTTGTTTACAAAATCTTTTAATAAACGAAATGAATGTTTGTTTGCAAATAATTCACAAACGTGTCTGTTGGTAGCAACTACGTGTTTAAATTAAGCAAATCTGACCTGTATATTGTGTACATCTGTAATGGCTAAAAGCCTTCTCCATGCAAATGAAAGGACTTATTATTTAAAAAATATAGATATAATGTTATCATAGCAAACAATGATATAGTGCATTTGTAAAATATATTAGTTGTGAATATTGTATATTCTGACTGTCAGTCATATGTTTATAAAATTGTATATCCTCATGGGCTATTTGCCTAATGGAATTTTGATGAACAAGTTTGACTTTGTTATCAGTCATACAGTACTGTGGTCACAAATAAAATCAACGATTGAAACAAGTCGGTTGTTCTTGATGAACTTGTATCCCCATGACATGTGGTGATAATAAACTTGTTCATATGCTTTAACCCTTTCGCCGCCACAGTCAAGGGCGTTGATTTTACGACCAGTGTAGGCCCATATCAACATGCACACTATGTGCAGGAATCCTGGATGATCAGGGTTTACATTGTTCGTCACTGAGTAAGAATGTTTTCCAAAACAGTTTTTATATAAAATATTACCGGACGGTTCAAATTCTAGCAGACGACCTTTGAAATTTGGCGGCGAAAGGTTTAAAGGGTGTTCATCAGGAGGACTGGTATTCTTTTTAGAATTCTTCAAATACGTTATTTCGGTATTATATTGATAGAACTAAACTAAATGAACCATAAACCACAAAAAGAAATTACAATGCCGAAACACGGTATTTCCTAACTATGGTTACGCGACAGGATTAGCTATTTTAAACTTGTCAGTAAAACACATAAATCGTAATGCATTGTTTTGTAGAGTAATCCTCGTGACAACTATTTATAACTAAGGGATTACTCTGTGGCCTGATAAAACATGTTGTAATGTATAATTATTTGTTATTGCGCTGTTATTATGGAGCTAATTTTTGCTAAATAATTGTTGATATATTTTTTGAAAACATTTCGGAAAACATGAATTATTTCTATAGTCTTTTAAATAAACTATATGTTGTATATATTATAATAGTCTAGTAACTATTTAATGTATGTTTTATCAATCTGATATAATTTTTAAACAATCCGCTTAATTTCTCATTTTGCATATTGTTTATAACTATTTCAAAAGGGTCATTTGGCTTACTTGTTTGTTATCTTTACGGTATGCCATAAGCGTCTTACATAAAGGGCAAGTATTTAGCACCTTGAGGAACAAGTGTCAAACGACTATATAATTCTAACAAGGTTTTGCATCGTATTATTGATAAGACGCCATAAATAATCATTTCGGCAAACATCTAAACCATCACCTTTGTTAACAAATGCTTTCAGGTAAATCGTAAGATCTGCGGCACGTGCAGCTATTACATGCAATTATGTAATTGTTTTTCATTGGGTGCCTTTTTTGTTAAATAAGAGGATATGTATTTTGACTTGGAATGTGAACGGAGCTGGGTTTTCAAGACCGTTGAAATTATCATTGCTTTGTTATTATATTGGATAGCCGATTCTGTTATAAAATTTATGAAATAACATTATTAATTTCGGATAACCGAATTTATTATTTGCGGATAACTGGATAATCAGATTGAATATTAGTGTAGAAATAAAAACAATAAAAAAAAGCCGTTTCGTCTTTTATTCCTCAAATAACACACACGCAAAAGTAACTATAAGGCCAACGGTTGTTTAATACTTTGTTATAGGAAACTGTTAATAATCCAACAATATCTTTGATCCAATTCACGTTTTAAAATAGTCATTTCATAGATATTTTTTAAACAAATTTAACCCCAAAGCCTGATTTACCTTCTTTAAATACTGAACACGTACTGGGATGAGTTCACTCTGGAACGTTTTATTTGTAAAATTCTAGAAGACGAGTTTCATTTTGTGTTAGAATGTCCTATATACTCGGTGTTTAGAAAACAATATATCAAAAAATACTATTGGAATAGGCCAAATATGCAGAAACTTATTTTGTTAATTACTCAGAATAAAAACGTGGCGATTTTTGTTTACAAAATCTTTTAATAAACGAAATGAATGTTTGTTTGCAAATAATTCACAAACGTGTCTGTTGGTAGCAACTACGTGTTTAAATTAAGCAAATCTGACCTGTATATTGTGTACATCTGTAATGGCTAAAAGCCTTCTCCATGCAAATGAAAGGACTTATTATTTAAAAAATATAGATATAATGTTATCATAGCAAACAATGATATAGTGCATTTGTAAAATATATTAGTTGTGAATATTGTATATTCTGACTGTCAGTCATATGTTTATAAAATTGTATATCCTCATGGGCTATTTGCCTAATGGAATTTTGATGAACAAGTTTGACTTTGTTATCAGTCATACAGTACTGTGGTCACAAATAAAATCAACGATTGAAACAAGTCGGTTGTTCTTGATGAACTTGTATCCCCATGACATGTGGTGATAATAAACTTGTTCATATGCTTTAACCCTTTCGCCGCCACAGTCAAGGGCGTTGATTTTACGACCAGTGTAGGCCCATATCAACATGCACACTATGTGCAGGAATCCTGGATGATCAGGGTTTACATTGTTCGTCACTGAGTAAGAATGTTTTCCAAAACAGTTTTTATATAAAATATTACCGGACGGTTCAAATTCTAGCAGACGACCTTTGAAATTTGGCGGCGAAAGGTTTAAAGGGTGTTCATCAGGAGGACTGGTATTCTTTTTAGAATTCTTCAAATACGTTATTTCGGTATTATATTGATAGAACTAAACTAAATGAACCATAAACCACAAAAAGAAATTACAATGCCGAAACACGGTATTTCCTAACTATGGTTACGCGACAGGATTAGCTATTTTAAACTTGTCAGTAAAACACATAAATCGTAATGCATTGTTTTGTAGAGTAATCCTCGTGACAACTATTTATAACTAAGGGATTACTCTGTGGCCTGATAAAACATGTTGTAATGTATAATTATTTGTTATTGCGCTGTTATTATGGAGCTAATTTTTGCTAAATAATTGTTGATATATTTTTTGAAAACATTTCGGAAAACATGAATTATTTCTATAGTCTTTTAAATAAACTATATGTTGTATATATTATAATAGTCTAGTAACTATTTAATG
Organism: Cyrtodaria siliqua; assembly: GCA_037043455.1. Lineage (NCBI taxonomy): Eukaryota > Metazoa > Mollusca > Bivalvia > Adapedonta > Hiatellidae > Cyrtodaria > Cyrtodaria siliqua. The sequence goes on from JAWPHD010013299.1 coordinate 59,434, forward strand.
TATGTTTTATCAATCTGATATAATTTTTAAACAATCCGCTTAATTTCTCATTTTGCATATTGTTTATAACTATTTCAAAAGGGTCATTTGGCTTACTTGTTTGTTATCTTTACGGTATGCCATAAGCGTCTTACATAAAGGGCAAGTATTTAGCACCTTGAGGAACAAGTGTCAAACGACTATATAATTCTAACAAGGTTTTGCATCGTATTATTGATAAGACGCCATAAATAATCATTTCGGCAAACATCTAAACCATCACCTTTGTTAACAAATGCTTTCAGGTAAATCGTAAGATCTGCGGCACGTGCAGCTATTACATGCAATTATGTAATTGTTTTTCATTGGGTGCCTTTTTTGTTAAATAAGAGGATATGTATTTTGACTTGGAATGTGAACGGAGCTGGGTTTTCAAGACCGTTGAAATTATCATTGCTTTGTTATTATATTGGATAGCCGATTCTGTTATAAAATTTATGAAATAACATTATTAATTTCGGATAACCGAATTTATTATTTGCGGATAACTGGATAATCAGATTGAATATTAGTGTAGAAATAAAAACAATAAAAAAAAGCCGTTTCGTCTTTTATTCCTCAAATAACACACACGCAAAAGTAACTATAAGGCCAACGGTTGTTTAATACTTTGTTATAGGAAACTGTTAATAATCCAACAATATCTTTGATCCAATTCACGTTTTAAAATAGTCATTTCATAGATATTTTTTAAACAAATTTAACCCCAAAGCCTGATTTACCTTCTTTAAATACTGAACACGTACTGGGATGAGTTCACTCTGGAACATGCTCGAACATTTACACAGATCACCGGGTGCCATGTCGGAGAGGGTCCAACTGCCGTTGGTGACTTGATTATTTTTTGTGTTTTTTGTAAAAAACGTAATAGACTTAATTTTTTTAAAGTTCATGAGTCTTTAACAGGACTCTAACTCTAACCGTAGGTTAACAGGACCCTAACTCTAACCGTAGGTTAACAGCACCCTAACTCTAACCGTAGGTTAACAGGATTCTAACCGTAGGTTAACAGGACCCTAACTCTAACCGTAGGTTAACAGCACCCTAACTCTAACCGTAGGTTAACAGGATTCTAACCGTAGGTTAACAGCACCCTAACTCTAACCGTAGGTTTTTTGATGGTGCCATAAGTATTAGTTAAAGAAACTAACCCACCCAATAACGACAGGTCGTATAATAATGTTTATGTGCCGATTATAAGTATAGTTTAATCCTTGGTTCTAAACTATTTTATTCAAGGGTTCTTAAAATACTTGTGGCTGAATATGCGTAAACTGAATTATGAGTTGGTAACTCTTAATTCGACTCTCCAGTTTTTGGGTTTAGTCAGGCTGGTTAAAGGCGCTTCTACTATGTCTATACGGTTTGGATCCTCAAAATATATAAGGCACATATATATACTTTGTCGTCAGTATGTTTAGAAACGGTCTACATCTATTGTAGAAGTTGCCTGCTGATAATGACTTTACGAACAATAATGCCATGACCAAAATTAAGTTTTTGTTTTGTTAATTGAATATTAAATACTTTTTGCTAGTTATATCTGCTACGGGTTTCTGGTGAACAAGAAGAATAAACACATTTAAAACGCATTATATGCATACTTAGCAAAACACTTACTCATTCAATACACTTCAACAGTTTAAACCGGGGCATATTGTTTTTTATCGCCACAATCGATCGTCTCAAATAACCGTTGTATTCATTTCTTTTAATCAGATAGTTTATAAAAAAAAAAGCAAAACTTTAATTAGGTTTCATTCATTGATTCACAATTGTAAACTTACGTCATGATTTCGACCAACTGCTGCGTATCTAGTGAATTATTGATAATCACATTTTGAAGGGTTTTGGTTCCGGTTGTTACTTTGAGAAAGCTTTCCCAAGTGTGCAGAGTGTAGACTTTGGAAAGCATTATGAACGTAACTACCGGAACAAAACCCCTTTAAACTGTAATTAGTGATACAGTTGCCCATGTTTATTTGTTCACGTATTTACTTTCATATTCTAATTTCTTTTGCCGTCGGAGATGTTTCTAATAGTTCTTCTACATAACTTACATTGTTTGTTTTGTGTGTATTCATTTTCCCGTCAATTTCTAACTCATTTCTTCTAAATTCATGTCTGAAAATTAAAACAAAATTAAATACGAATAATAATTTTAATATGAAATCTTCGCGGGCGTATTGTTTGACATGTGTTCAGCGTATTGTTTGACAGGTGTTCTGAACTGTGGTGGTTTCTTTCTTTACAAATTGAACTGTTATTGTATTTCATTGATTGGTCATGTGTTTTTCTGTTCAGTACATCTATTATTGTTTCAAAACAGCGCCGTAGTTTTTTGGTTTCCACATTTCACGACATGTTCGTCTATTAAACACTTACTTCGGGTTCATGTTGATTTAACTGAACCGTTTAAACGTCAATATTGCTAATATTTAATTAGCTTGTCGTTCTTTTCTTCTTTCTTTTTTTGGTGGTGGTTGTCAAATGTTATAAACATGAATTATTCTATAGGCTTTTAACAGCTTGACGACATTTTCAAAACCGTTTACACCTTAATATTATGTTTCTTTTCGTCTTAGTTTATATGTTAGTTTTATAGAACAGAACATAACAAACTTGTATTCAGACTTAAACTATACAGTTTCTCGTCTACAACATGTTTACAATGTATAAATCTAGTCAGAAAAATAATAAACAATGCAAATATACAATTTACACAAATAGATAAACAAAAGTACACAGTGGACGGTCCTTCTTTAATTGTGGACCGTGTTACTTCTTAATTTAAAAGCATTAAATATATAATGTGACAAATTATTTACTAGTTTACTATCTTGCGATTTATATCAAATATATAGTTACAATAGCTGCTTAGGTAATTTAGTTCATATTAGATAGAGTTTAATTAACATTGTTGAACTGATAGGAAATAATTCCCGAGTGAAAAAGATTCTTGCGATATAGAAACGAATGCGTTTTCGCACGAGTTTCTATATCGCAAGAATATTTCTCACGAGTGAATTATTTTCGGTATCAAGACAAAATGTTAATTAAACTATATAATATACATTCTGTGATGAATTTCTTTCCAATCGTTCTTTTGACACAAGTATTCCTTCTTCTATCACTCTTTGTGAGGGGGTGAGGGGGTGGGGGGTTGGGGGTTGGGGGTGGGGGGGGGGTTGGAGGATTTACTGTAATTTGACTATTAACTCTATAGAATATTTTCAGTGTATCATATACGATGGAAAAGTCTCTTTTATGAAACAAAAATCTATAACATTTTTTTTATTTACATTAGAAAAGAACATCAAATCCACATCCATTGAAATGCGGAAGAAACGTTTTTAGTATTTATTATATCACTTTTCTGCCTGCCTGCCTGTCTGCCCGTGTCTGCCCGCCTGCCTGCCTGTCTGTCTGTCAGTACAGTCTCACGTCATTCAGGTAATAGCGCATTGTTTGTAGAAGATAACTGCAATGGATATTACTATTCCTAGTTTTATTTTCTTCCAAAGTGCATATCATTTATTTTTTATAAGACCACTTTGTTCCATCTGAGGAAGCATTCCATCGCTTTTTCTTTATAAAGTAGGTTGCTGTGGGATGATGGTTTAAACATAGTTTAGTTTATTGTAAGTTCTTGCAACATTAGTTAGGGCTTGTGTGATGTGGCGACCATTGTCGGCGCTCTTGTTCGCTTTGATGTCCATTTATCATACAATTCGAACATTTAATTATTATCATTTATAAATACATAAATATATACACAATACACAGACACAATTTTACATTTGTGAAGAAAGTCGTGACCCGCAGCTAGATAGAACTTCACATGCGTGGTCGTTTAATGCAACGTATCGTTATAATAGCATCTATATTTCAACTGATTGCAAAAACACGTTTATTGCCTACCCCTGGAGAACGGATAACCAGACGCAGAATGATGTCTCAACAATGGGTCAATTGAATAATTGATCCTTCGTTCATTCCAAGGGAAGAGTCATTCGGTGTATTGAGAAGGTTGTGACCTCAATTACCGGAAATGGTGCGCGACTTCTATACAGTAATCGATGGCATTGTAACAACGTCTAAACAATGGATATTTATGTTGGACATAACTCTACATTTGTCGAGTTGCAAAATGACACAACTCGCCAAAATCATGTTTAACCAACTCAGAACTAAAACATTCATGTTGGGGGATTCCTTTATATCATCTTCTGTTTTTTTGAAGAGCAAATCAATTCCCTTAATTCATAATAATGCAAAAAACATGGTCCCCTTTTCTGCTGAAATCGCCGATCTACATGAATTAGTTTCGAATTATAAATAATTAAGTCTCAAAATGACTTAAATATGCAATTGAAACGAAATATGTCGAACACGGTAATATAAGTATTTGTCGACAATACCGCTTTTCGAAGACGCGTTTAATTGATTAGTTATGAAACAAACTGCCTTTCTTTGCGAATGATTGAATTTGATGTAGAGCATGCATTCACATTTATACTATTATGAAAATGATAGACAGTTTACATTATCTTCAGTTAGAACACGACACACGATATGATGATTTAGCCATTTAAAATCGATCATCTCAGGATGATTTGCACTTTCGGCAAGAATTCTGCCCTATCTTGGCAGATATCTAGAATTTCCCAAGTGTACATTTTGTTATTTGTGTCATGGCTACTTATTTTTCACCATAATTTTTTCATCTACGTGACCCGAGTGATTTCATGGTGCCTTAGCAACACTCGCGATTACAGAACTTGCACGCAACTAGCAGTTCTGTGGAGTGAAGTGTAACCTAATGTTGTAATAACTTGTAGTTCAATCCATTTGTATATGTTGCTACTACTAGTGCGATGTTTAATACATACTAGTATTACTAGTGTGATGTTTAATACATATATTGTAACATATATGCAATAAACTAGTATTAAAGTTTTGCGGATGGAAGACTCTACTAGTGTCCATTTTGCGTGTTTTTATTTCGCTGTAAATGGAGGATGGGCCTTGGGTGTTCATTCCTAATTTTTGTCATATGAACTTTTTCTGATGTATACCAAATCAGTTCCGCCGGTATATGCTATATGTTGGATCCCTTTATTTTGTAATAACACTTCCCTCGCCTCATTAGTATGAACACTCGAATGACTAACACGTGTATTAGACTTAAATTACTTAAATTGCCAATAACTATGGAAGACGGTCGCGGCCATTTCGACTTCGTGACTTCGCGACGTTTCGCCCTGTTAATACAAGGCGAAAAGATCGAAGGCGAAAAGTCGCCAACACGAAAAGACGAAGGCGAAAAGTCGCCAACCCAAAAAGTCGAATGCGAAAAGTCGCAAACCCGCCGTTTTGGACAAAATTTCGACTCGCTAAGTCGCACAATCCGATATTGTGAAATTTCGAATTATCGCCACGAACTTTCGTCCAAAAACGGCGGGTTTGCGACTTTTCGCCTTCGACTTTTCGGGTAGGCGACTTTCGCCTTGTGGAAGGGTATTAAACAAGGCGAAAGCCTCGAAGGTGAAAAGTCGAAATGGCCGCATCCGTCTTCCATACATGACTATTGCAAGTGAATCAATAAAACGAGATATATATCTTGAAGTCGAAAAGTCGCCAACACGAAAGTCGCCAACCCGAAAAGTCAAGGGCGAAAAGTCGCCAACCCGACTTTTTCACCTTCGACTTTTCGGGTTAGCGACTTTCGTGTTAGCGACTTTTCGACTTCAAGATATATATCCCGTTTGTTGACTCACTTGCAATTTCGCCTTCGACTTTTCGCCTTGTATTAACAGGGCGAAAAGTCGCGAAGTCGAAATGGCCGCATCCGTCTTCCAAAAATAACATAAAAATGTAACAAGTAACGAACACTATAGTTACGCGCTGACCGAGTAAAAACCATAAACATAATATACGCTCACCATCCGTCACCTCGGATCCAAATGGTACATCTTTGAAACATTCTAGAACAGACTGAAAGCGATATGGAGATGTAAATAGACCAATCCAAAACCATACCGTGCTTCAGAGTAAAAAAGAAACAGGCAGGTGCATTGAATTGAGTCGATTTAAACCCTTCTTTTAGATATATATGTTTATGAAAATGGTTGGGTCTAGGAAACTCGTCTGAATTTTTTTTTTTAAATGGTAAAGTCACTTTGGATTTCAAATTTCTAGCAATTGTAATTCAATAAACAATGTTATTATCCCAAAACAATAACTCAATTAAAGCAGCATATCAATTAATACTAATGGCTTATACAGTACATATTTGGGACGGAGTCGTCGAGTTTTCCAGAACCAACTATTTACATTAAAGTATAGTAGTATGATTGGTGACATTTCTTTGATAGAAGAAATGCAAAGCATTAAATCGGTTAATTCAGGATAAACTACGGGTGGAGCTATACCCATGCGCAAACTTAAAAAATGGAAGTTAGAGAGAACGTAGGATATTCAGACAAGGGTCGGTAGGTACACCAGATATAGTCTGTCTAAGCTCGTTGGTTAATTTAAAAACTCTCCTATGGTCAATGGTTTTTGTATCGTCAATTGTGACGGAAACGTTGTACAGATACAGACAATGATACAGATAAATGCTCATCTCTGTGTGAAATATACTCGCTGTAGACCAGACTCTAATGCTTAAATCACGACGGAATCATGGGTATGTGTGCAATAAGTGGGTAATTATGATGGTTGTAGACATCATCCAAACCGCCTCTAGTAATAATAATAAATAATATAATCTAATATAATGACGACTTATCCTGAGTTTCTTGTCCAATAACATACTTAACACCTCTTTTAAGGTGTATCATCTCCGGTCCGTGGGTCGTCATTACTCGTAGTGTACAAGTACCAGCCTGATATAGTTTATCACTATTTCACACAAGACCCATGTTTTAAAGCTAATTTGTAATACACTTACATGGTTTCAGGTGTTCTAGTTTCACAGGCAATCTGTCAAGTGTACCCCTCGATGTTTATACCCCTCGATCTTACCTATGTACTTATAGGTCTCACCCACACAGTGCATTTTTACTATGTTGCCTAAATGAATAAAGTTGACTAGGCCATTCCGAACAGGAAGTTTCCAAGCTTAAAGTTACTTTTTATGTTACACAAGTCATTTGCCCAGGACAAAACTGTACAAAATCCTGGTACGTTGACCAGGTTTTTATTTTTTTAATTTGAGTGGTGTCCGCCAATGCAACTATTTTAGTCTTTAACCCCGAGGGATCAGCAAATGTTTTAAGGATGGTCTATTTTGTTCCACACTCACAACAAATCAGAGAGGACAAAATCGACCTTACCACAATTCATTGCAAGAACGGAAATACACAAGAGAAGCGAAAATCAAATCAAAGAAAAGCATAACATATAAATGTGATCAGAAGTACAGGTTTTCTACGTCATTACTAACAGGAATAATCATCGTACTACAAGTGTATACAATATCAAAACAAGTTCCAGCACCGGTACCAGTAACTACCACCACCTACAACATCGCCAACCCAACAAACTATATTTTGCAACAGTGCCATATGGTGTGGTCTACATTGGGCCATCCTCTCTCGTAATCATAATGTATCTTCCTCGTGCAATTGAAGTGTCCACATAGCAGGCGCAATCGAGTGTAATGCTTATATGATAAAAACTGATTGCAAGACTTGAATGCGTTAAGTGTATTTGAAACAATTATGAAAGGGATGAATGCGAAACTGTTGTAATTCCTATAAATAATAACAAGATACAGTATTTTTATCGCTGAACCCTCGGAAATATTTGTATGTGCTTACCATGAATCAGTCAAATATATAATAATATTCACCGCTGAGTACCTATCCGACTTTGCCAAATGTTCATTCTACTCAAATTACAATTAAAATATTCTGTTTTTTTTGTCAAAGACAGTGACCCATGTTGAGTTTTGTAATTATAACTGTTTATATAAACCCTTAGGCTCTTGCTAATGGATGACTACATAGCTTTTGTGTCCAATTTGTAAACCCAGATCAGCCTGCGAGGGTACTCGCCTTTATACATAAATGGAGTTTTCTAAATTTAAAGAAAGGGACAGTCCATTATACATTAATATGCAGGCTAAGGGTTCATCAAAACGCTATAGTGATACGTGTTCCTGTAATTTAAACTAGTCGTCAAACAAAAACATTAACTTATAATTTAAGCAAACGCACAAAAACGTGGGTTGCTCCGGCTTATCATGGGGTTAAATAGACAAATAGACGCAGACGTATTTTATTGACTTAACTATTATAGTATCATCGTCATCAAACCTGGCACGACAATATAATGTCATCGTGACAAATATAAATATGGTAATGCGATGAATTAATCTTTTTAAAAAAATATATGAATAAAGGACAACGTCATCATCAATTACACATCCAATAATACATATATATGTGTTAAAATTCAATAACAAGAAATGGGTATCTACCGTATGTATGTATAACCTCATACATACTGTCCTTATTACAATCGGTGATACACATATTGTTAAAGTTGTTGAGTTTTCATTTTTTATTTAAGACAGCATTTCATCATTTAGGTATTCGCATAGAATATTTTTTACTTAATTTGGTAGTGGTCTTATATCAATAATTGACTAAACGGATTAATACAAATGTAATTCATCTTCAATATCATTAGTATTACATATTTAAGTATACGCGTTCGTTTAACAGATTCACCCCGTGATACCACCCATGTCTCAATCCTTATAACATACAAATATGAATAGACTACGCAGGCTTTTGGTAAACATATACTACATCAATATATCTTGTATAACAAATGTCAAATTCACGTTTGTAAATGCAACATATTTAATACTTTAATGACTCAAGTTTGGGATAACATACTTTATCAATCGTTGTCGTAAAGGCGTGACTGGTTTTGGTCAGACAGAATTATTCCAACCACGCGAACCATAGTTATTTAAAATACAGTTTACTCTGGATAACCGTTTTAAAAAGCAATTCATTTTTACAATAGCCCTACAATCTCCCATTTCTCTCTTACATGCAGAGCATAACCTAACAGTAACATAATAGGACCGGTATGTGAGCAATTTTATCCAATACTTGATCGATAATTCTAAGAAAATCTGGCTATAATATCCGGACTATGTCCGTAATTCCCGTAACGCCTCGATTGTATTCTCTTTTATTTTTTTTCTAAAGCTCCAAAAACTTCGTTCTATTACATAAATTGACAAGAGGCGGGGTGATTATTGTCGTCAAATATAATAAGAGAGACTAGGCCTGGTGGCATTAAAGTCGGGTATTCCAAAATGTAGGTGTTTGTGACTATTTTAATAGAGCTTTTCCAGCTTTTGGGAGTGGGAGGATGCTTTAATGTTGAACACCTAGTTTTCATTTTCAGCGCATGATGTTTTGGTACATCTCATCAACTTACTGCTAAGTTTTTATAATAATTGCAACGTGCAATGCTAAGATATAAACAATAATTGGACATGACAATGCCGAGATATAAAAAAAAATGTTGACCCGAATAGCAAAGTTAAAAGGCTAACATACATATATTTTGGTGAAGAAATTAGGTCATAGTAAGTGACATAGTTTTTAGGTGCTATGATCAGTGCATGATGAAAGGAAGGTGCTGTTAAGATTTGATGAAGATTGGACATGGTAATGCTGGAGATATAACAAAAACTTAATTCCCACTTACACGCCCAAACTTAAACAAATAAAGGTTAAACGTAACGCATAGTTTGGAGAAAGTAG
>JAWPHD010013300.1:0-69263 GCA_037043455.1 Cyrtodaria siliqua
ACAAGCAATATCAGGCTCTATGCATGCAGTATCTACCAGCTTCACCATAGGTACAAGCAATATCAGGCTCTATGCATGCAGTATCTACCAGCTACACCATAGGTACAAGCAATATCAGGCTCTATGCATGCAGTATCTACCAGCTTCACCATAGGTACAAGCAATATCAGGCTCTATGCATGCAGTATCTACCAGCTTCACCATAGGTACAAGCAATATCAGGCTCTATGCATGCAGTATCTACCAGCTACACCATAGGTACAAGCAATATCAGGCTCTATGCATGCAGTATCTACCAGCTTCACCATAGGTACAAGCAATATCAGGCTCTATGCATGCAGTATCTACCAGCTACACCATAGGTACAAGCAATATCAGGCTCTATGCATGCAGTATCTACCAGCTTCACCATAGGTACAAGCAATATCAGGCTCTATGCATGCAGTATCTACCAGCTACACCATAGGTACAAGCAATATCAGGCTCTATGCATGCAGTATCTACCAGCTTCACCATAGGTACAAGCAATATCAGGCTCTATGCATGCAGTATCTACCAGCTACACCATAGGTACAAGCAATATCAGGCTCTATGCATGCAGTATCTACCAGCTACACCATAGGTACAAACAATATAAATACCCTCCTCTTTGGTGTCTGTTTTTTCTTCCTCTTCATTTTCTTTTTCAGGTATTACTTCCATTTCTTTATCCGCTTCTTCCGCATCCCCATCTTCTTTTTTCTTTCGTTCTCTCTTCTTCTTCTTGGTGATATCGGCAAAATCTAGAAAGAGTTTCCGTCCATCTATACTGACACTGGATCCCTTTGTCTTCACAGCATCTTCTCTGCAAGTGGAGAAGTGTAAATATGTATATAACTACAGTAATGTATCCAAAAGCTAGCTGCGTGGCACAGTCGGTAGCGCGGCGGTTTTGTAACCGGAGGCCCCGGGTTCAATCCTCCGTGGTGTCACTGAGTTCCGTCGGTGTGTTCTTAGGTAAGACACTTTCCCCTAGCCTCGTTCGTCGGATGGGGATGTAAACCGGGCGGTCCCGTGTATCGGTCTATCCTCCGAGCATGTTAAAGAACCATTGGAATCTATTCGATAATAAGAGTAGGACAGGTTCCCGGATTCTTATGTATCCTTCCCCTCTCTTTGGGGCGGCTCTAAATAACCTATACTGTGTTGATGAGCCGTTAAACAACATTCAATTTCAAAAGCTAGCTAGTCATTAACGGGACTGGAGGTGATCTTAAAAAGTGATTGGTGTCAATCTAAATACAAGTGAAAACCTTCATGTGCTTCATTTAAAGATGAAATATACATACCCACTATGCATTAAATTAATTTCCATGTTACCTTCCAGTTAATTATTGTTAATGAAAATGTTCCTTCTGAAAAGCCTGACGACTCAGCTGCATTTTTTTGCTTAAGGCCAAAAAAAAAAAAACCTGTGTTTCCGGTGGCCCGACCGACCCTATTTTTAAGGGGCCGACCCTAAAAGTTATGAAAAAATAAATAAAAAAAAATGTTCTGAACAATGACTTATCACAATATATCGAGGTAAACTGACATCACAGAGAAACTTTCAGTTGTATCATCAACTTGTATGGGGTTTATGAGATAAATACATGTAGAATCTCACAATATCTTGCTGGAAAAAAAAATAAGAAAAAAAAATGCCTACCTATTAGAGCATGCAATAGGAAACACACCTATTTCTTTTTTTGGCCTAATCATTAATATTTATTTAAATGAGGATTATACTGCTACTCCTTAAAGCATCGCATGAATTACTATTAATGAATTATACAACAAAAGTTGCTGAGCCGTCTAGTCTTCCAGACCAAACCATTTTGTTCAATATGTGCCTTCTTGATTAATAACAAAACATAAAGTTGTCAAAATTAAGTATGAATATCTTACAATGTTCAAAGATTATATAACTTTATTACACTCGTAAAGAATAAATACCTCAACGTAAATGTGACATAACCAAGTCCTCTGCTTTTTCCCGTCACTGAAACAAAGGAAGAAACTTGTCAATAATAAAATATCAATCTGCAGGCATCTGTTAACTACTGATACAATTTTTCAGGTAATTTACAGTGATTGTTAAAGAAGCTATCCTGCCAACAACAGCCAAATTTTACAACAAATGTACACCATTTCTAAACCTATTGATGAAGAGATACAGTGAAAATCCTAGCAGTGGCACAAATGACCTGACAGAAAAAGGTCGCGTCAATATGACAATGGTATTAACGTTTTGTTTGATTGTAACAGACACAAGTGGAGTGTGTGTTACTATAAATATATTTTAATGTCTATTATTGCTTGGGGTTTATTACATGATATACTTCTCTTTCTTTTTCTTTTTTAATTCCAAAACCTGTATTGTTTTGGAGACCAAAGAAGCCTCGAAACAGAGATGTACAATATTTACATTTGCATATACATTTCTGTATCTTTTTCGTCTCCTTTTTTTTTTTACTTCCAAAACCTTTTATTACTTTTAATACTGCAGGGGCATTTTTTTTAAAAATCTGAGATGTGACTGCACTGGGAATCGAACCCGAAACATGTTATTAAGTGTCTAACATGCTGCAAAATATTCTTCTTTGTTTATTTTGATTAAAGTGACAGTTTAAAGGAAAACGAACATTATTGGTTTCAATTATATTATTCGCGTAAAGAACGCGATTTATTATCCATTTCTTACGGTTTACAACGCATTGTTTTTTTATAAAACAATGATGAAATATATATATGTATTAAGAGACATGTACAATTACATTTTAAATTAAAACTAGAACGAATTTGACGGCGCACCATCTCAAATACCCACGTTTTCTTCACAGAGGCCACCCCCACCCACCACCACAGACACACATACAGGAGAACAACATATTATTATACACTGTAATCCCTTCATCAAAATGTTCGTTTGCGACATAATTAAAAAAAAAATTGACGTCCGAGTTTCGATAAAATCGTTTCCTTTGTTGTTTATCTTTCATAGACGATTACATACACCAAGTTCTGTGCACAAATATGGAAAAATGTTACTGTAATTGAATTTTTAGTGTAACTGACCGTATAAGACCCCCACCACCCCAGCAGGGCCCCTGGGTGTGGAGCCAAAAATAATGTTGCTCTTGCACGCGGTCATCATATGCTGAAGAAATACCCAAAGTTTGGTTGAAATCAGCAGTTTAGGAGGAGATACGGTAACGGACGGACAAACGGCGGCGATTTTAATATACCCTGCTTTTCCCAAAAACGATGACCCCTTGTTATCCTTCCCCCACCACCATCATCATCATCATGATTCATTTCAGACATAATTAAAAAAAAAAAAATGCCCCAAATTCCCTCGCCACACCTTGCCCCCTCTCACCCACCCTGGGCCCGCAGACGTTCGAGTTCGAAATTATAAAATTGTTTGATATGTAGTTTAATCTTTCATCATGTTCATAGGCAAATTACATACACCATGTTATGTGGAAAAATGACACACATACTGAATTTTTCATGTATTTGACCTTTTGACCCCATGAGGGCCCTGGGTGTGGAGCCATCATCATAATGTTTCATTTGAGACATAGTTCCTAAAAAAAAAAAACCCAGTCCACCCACCCTGGCCGCCACCGGGCAGACGTCCCAGTTTGAAATAATAAAATTGTTTGATATGTTGTTTATCTTTCATAGACGATTTCATACACCAAGTTATGTGCGAAAATATGGAAAAATGACAGTGTAATTGATTTTTTTAGTGCATTTGACCTTTTGATCCTCCCTGGGCCCAGCTTGGCTCGGAGCCAAAAATAATGTTGCTCTTGCACGTCGTCATCATATGGTGAGTCATACCCTAAGTTTGGTTCAATTCCGTTAGCGGAGGCGATTTTAATATACCCTGTTGTTTTTTTTCCCGGGGCAAGGATATGGTCACTGCTTATCCAGGGAGAAGGGTACAATATTCCCCCCTAAAGTCATGTTCATGGTGTCATTTTGTTCATTAAAGTTCTTAATCGTCATCCCTGTATTGTTTCATGTGCTACTTGAGAGGTTGCAGAAAACAATAAGCGTGGCTCCGGTGAAAGATGGACTGTTTACAATAGAATTTGCAGCAACTCTGTAGATCAGCTCTGCAGATGTTTTATCTAGATGTAAACGTAGAGTGGGTCTGGAATGTTCATTTCTGTTGGCGAGCTGTTAAACTCCAATAAAGCTATACTCCGACTTCATTCCGTCCGATTTAAATACTTTTTAAATTATTTACTTCTAACTTCGTGACTTTATACATCCTTATTTCTAACTTCATGGCTTCTTTTTTCATGATTTTTACTGGAGGATCTGGGTTCAAACCTCACCGATGTCACTGAGTTTGTTGATGTGTTTTTCAGATCTTCGTCCCTTGGATGGGGACGTAAACTGGGCGGTCCCGTGTACCATCCAAGCACGTCAAAGAACCATAGGAATACATTCGTTAGAAAGTGTAGGGCAGGTTACCAGATTCCTATTCAGCATTGCATCTCTATGGGGCGGCTCTAAATACAGTGTGTTGATGAGCCGTTAAAAAACATTCAATTCAATAGTTCGTCACTTTTCACTTCCCAACTTCTTACATTTCATTTCTTTATGACTTTAACGCCACGAGGTATAATTACTATCAGAGATTTAGACAAGGATTTTACAATTTGGGGTTTTTACCCTTCATTTTTTAATATTTGTGTTTTTTACCCCAATCACGTTTTCTTATCAATATTTTTACTCACATTTGTACACATTTTTTTTTGGTCGTACTCAGATAAATGTAAATTGCACAGCTTCAACTAAATTGTCAACTTTTGTGTTTGAGTACATGCTTTGTTTTGTCACTTTACAACACTTTGGTCAATTCAATCAAACAATAGTTGCCGAACAAATGACTCAGCGCCATCATTCATGGAAAGATAATAATTATATTAATGCTGTGATCAATGCTTATAATTTTTCCGCCCGAGAAAGCTTTTATCTGAAGATTTGTTTTCATATTTTTACGAGAAAAATTAACAGGATATAAATAAACAGACTGGATAACAGTACCTATTAATTATACATTATTTCAACACGTATTAAGAAGTAAACATAAAACCTGAAACCAGTCATGAAATGTTCGTTTTGTCAAGCGTAGATTTGTTCTGAATATGTTCTAATCGAGTCTTGCATCATATAGTACATGAACATATTCTACACACAAGTGACGAGTACAGAACAGTTTGACAACAGAACCAACCATACATTCTGAAGATGGAGGTCGGAAAAATGTTAAACGATCGCTGTATTCATAACTTTCACATCTGGTCAACTTCCGGTAGGTTGAGATATTCAGTAGGTGAAAATAAAGGGGTTTACTCGGACTTTATCCTCAAATTCTATATGAAAAATGAAAACATTAGACCACGATTTAAATTAAATGTATCCATATTGCTGTTTTAAAATCGACAACACCAAAAGAAGATACATATATGTACACAAAAAATAAAGCTTTTAATATAATTATCACTATAAACTAGTTTTATAAAGGGCTAAAGTCAGTTGAGCACCAACGATAAACACCGAGTTTACCCCCTACCAGAATGTGGAGGTGTTTTATTTTATTGATTACTGAATGGTCAATTTATTTTGATGATGTCATGTGAAAGTTATGAATATTTATGTTTCGCTATTTTGCATTGAAATAAATATTTTGTGTTTTTCTTATAATTTCTTTTTACGTTTTTAATACGCATAGAACAAAATATTTTTGGCTCACACACACACAATCCCCCACCACCACCACTTCCACCCCTCCCTTCACTGGATCCATTAAACAAAAACCTTGGAGATCTTACACGACGGAAACACTAGCAGTAGCATGTACGTTTTGCTTTAGTGACAGTATCTTGAAATAAGAAGTTATGACATGAGCCATTGTTCTAATCTCTCTTTATTAGATTTATAGTAAAAGCACTGGCATTGTATTCTATATTCATTTTCATTGCTGATCATTATTTGTCAAGCTAACACTAACAGCAACTTTTCGAGAAAAAATTATCACCGCGAAAACAGATGACTAATTATAATACTGTGTAGCATTGTTAAATTACCTCGATCATTCACAATGAAACACTGTTTAATTGGACCGAACTCTGAAAAATGATCTTCAAGTTTATCTTTTGAGATAGAAAACGGTAAGTTTCTCACAAACAACGTTTTACTTTCCCTAGACATTCTCACACGTGTGATTGTTTTTATTTATTTTTTGACTGTTAATTACCGAAATGGAATGAAACGGAACTTATTTACCGATATGGACCGAAATGGAATAAAATATAATTAACCGAAATGAACAGAAATGGCGATTGGATTTACCGAAATGAAGTGTATTATCGAGAGTCTCAGGCATAGATCTACATTTGTTTGTTTGTTTGTATGGTGTTTTACGTCATTTTCAACACCAGTAAGGTTATATATGACGGTCGATTGTTTTTGTGGTGGAGGCAGACCACCCACCTTTCCTGGGTAGAACCAGTACTGTACACCTCCCGCCATCCGTAAGAATCGACATTTCCTCACTTACAAGTCGAGCTCCCAGTGGGATTCGAACCCACAGCGGTGAGAGGCGAAGGTTTACAACGCAACGTCGTTAACCATTTGGCCACGGAGACGCTATGATAGATCTACATACTGTCTATCCATGTCTCAGGGTAATATACATATTTGTTGGTTTGTTTGATAAAAAAAGCTGATTTACTAATTCCAGATAATAAAAAAAAAGCACAAATCAGATTTCAGGATATATTTTTTATTTGACAATGTGGGTGGATGGTGTATAGGAGCGTTTTCATGACCCAATTTCGAAAAGAAAATGACCCCCACTTACCCGCACCAAGTCCAGCACCAAGGACATGACCCAGGGAGCCCACTCAACAACCCACTACATTGCCCCTTGAGGCTGGGATGAAAATTGAAAGGGATCGATTTTTGTAGACTGCTTCATGGCGCACGTCCAGTTTCACTTTAGGCTGCGTAGCAGGCTACCCTTATTTGAAACGGACAAATATAATTAACCGAAATGGAGATTATGATTTACCGAAAATGATTATTTTTTGGTGGAGGCAGATCACCCACTTATTCCTGGGTAGAACTAGTACTGTATACCTCTCGCCATCCGTAAGAATCGACCCCGTATTTTAACTGGTCTTCGAGTAATTGAATTGATTTGAATTGGATTTTACACTCGCATCAACAGCTAAGGTCATTTGGCGACTTTCCAGCTTCCATTGGTGGGGCAAGACCGCAGGTGCCTTCGTGCACAGGCGGGCACCTGGGTAGAACCACCGAATCTCCGTAAACTAGCTGGATAGCTTCCTGACATATCAGATTCCTCGACCTAAGATGGATCGAACCAACAGCGGTGAGGGGCGGGTGATTTCAAGTCAGAGACTCTAACCACTCGGACGCTTAGGATTATATACGTATTGTTTGTTTGTTTAAACAAAAAAAGCTGATTTACTAATTCCTGACAATAAAAAGTACAAAAACAGGTTTCAAGATATAAAAGTTGCATTTCATGACCCTATTTGGAAAACAATATGTTTAACCCCCACATAACCAACCAAGTCTAGCCCCCAGTACATGACCCAGGGATCTTACGCCAAAAAAACAACACTTTACATATATATTGACACTTGGTCAACGATAATACATACAGAATGTCACACTCTTACAGTTAAGCGTGTATGTGTAATTGCTCTTTTTATGTAAACCAACTCAAACATCAGCTAACATGTGCTACAATGAGGTAAAACATCATTCAAACAAAAAAATAAAAATTAAAAAAATACACATACGGACGGACGCACGGATGCACGAACGGACGGGATAACAATATCCTCTACGTTTTGTGGGGAAAGTGCGAGGATAATAACAACATTCGTGACTTAAAAACACAACGTCAACGCATATTGACCTTTGAACACCATTTCTGTCAACGTAAATTTGTGTAGGCATGTCGGATTTAGGATGGACAGTGCGTCCGTAAAAAGGTAAATTAATTGTCGGAGGTACTTTGGCCAAATTCATTGAGATACCCAAAGTGGTGTGCCTGGCAAACCTAATATCAGCAAAACCAAAAACTGCTTGACAATGTTAACATGCTAGGTGGCCTTGCACTCACACACAAGTAGACAAACCAACATTTAATTCTACCCTTCTACTTTCAACCAGTGAAGTACTTCACTGTTTCAACTGAGTAGATACTGTCCTCCCTATTGGGGAATCTTATATCCTTTGAATGTGCACACCTCATGTAGACGATGTAAACAAAAAACAAGGCTAAAATTCACAACGTAAATAACCGCTCAGGTGTAACAAACGCACACTAAGACATACTTGAAAATTAAAAAACTTGAGAGTGATGTTGAATATCTCAAACAGAACCAAACCGCTGAATCAGATGTTAATGAAATGGTTTCGAGGACCGTGTATAGGGTTAATGAAATGGTTTCGTTGACCGTGTATAGGGTTAATGAAATGGTTTCGGGGACCGTGTATAGGGTTAATGAAATGGGTTCGGGGACCGTGTATAGGGTTAATGAAATGATTTCGTGGACCGTGTATAGGGTTAATGAAATGATTTCGGGAGCCGTGAATGAAGCTATGGACATTGAACGTAGAAAGTTTAATTTGGCTATATCAGGACTGTGTAATGCAAATGACCCAGCATCAGCCCATGCTTCAAGTCTGAAGGGCTTACTGGAGGATGATTGTCTAAATATAACGGGCACGGTAGAGCTCAAAAATTGTATTCGAGTAGGTAACAGAGGACTTTTAATTGTGACTGTCGACTCGATTGAATCGAAAAGGTAAATTCTACAAAATGTCAAAAATCTAAAAGTAAATTCTACAAAATGTCAAAAATCTAAAAAGTTCTGAGATAATTGCACACCAGACTGTGTATATACCCAGAGCTAAACTCAACACAAGGCAGAGCTTCTTCAGCCACAGAGTAATCAATGCGTGGAACAGTCTACCAGAGCATGTTGTGTCATCTACCAGCATGAGTGGTTTCAAAAACTCCATTGATACACATTTTAACGCGATATATGGGCACCAGCTCGCTTAACTCCTTGGCCGTACTCTAGGGTGCGGCTACACGTATAAACAGGTATAATCACCACAAACACAACACAAATCCTGATCCCATCACTAATAAAGGACCAAACCCGCACCCACATAATAAAACGAAATGGTATAGAACAACCGTCAGATAAAATGAACACAGGGCCCTGATGACGCCATAATCAGAATCGTGGCAGAATACTAAAGGAATGCAAAAGCACAGTTGCTCAGATTTTCACCATAATCTGTCAAAACATAACTGTCCTCTTGAATAATTCCGGCTAACTGGAAACACGCACATGTCTGCAATGTATTAAAAAATGAAGATTAAAACACCACCTCATAAATTACACACCGATATTGCCAACATGTTGCAAACTTCGGGAACATATCATTTCGCTATCTTCACCGAATACCCATGAAAGATTTTTATATGCATAGCCGTATTCAAGGGCGGACACGACGCTGTCCCGTTACACTCAACAATTCTGGCGAGATAATTCTAACATTTGCGTTTCTTGAGCAGTGTGTTTAGTGGCTGCTTGCAGAGCCTACGTTTCATCATTAGAATTAACAAATTAAATATTTTGAAAATGCACAAGAATTCACCATGTAATGCCATGTAAGAAACCAAAATTGTCCACGAAAGCATAATCCACCTATCGCCTATCCCGCCGCTCAGTATATATCCCAACCAACTCGAACCTGTAAAGTATTTACGATGAAATACGTCCTTGCACAATCCATAGTGTCAACAATCAACAGCTTGGCATTTGTTGTAGTTATATAAGCTTTTGAATTCAGACTCACTCTCCATCTAGATCTAGATACAAGTATGCAAAAATGGCCCTAGAACCTTCTCACCTGTAGAATTGCAGAATTGCTGCAAATTCTCTTAAGCACTCCGTTTTTTTCACTGGAGCCACGATCATTGTTTTCTGCTACCACTCAAGTAGCACAGGAAACAACACAGGGATCACGATGAAGACCTTTCAACAACATGACAGTAATGACAAAATGAACATGAATTCGGGGAGATCTGTCTGGATAAGCAGTTACACTACTCTTGTCCGAGAATCACGCGGGGGAAAGCTTTTGTTAATAAGCCTAATATACGTGTTAACTATATTCAGAGTATCTGAACACTCTGCTCTGTTTGGAGGTCCCTGTATAAATACACATATAATATATGTTTATGTTCTCCAAATTCCATATGATAAACAATAAACATATACAAACACCTGTCACTACAAAAGGCCCACCCCAACCCCCACACCATCCACTCACTGACGGTGTCCGCATGCTCTGGATCGATCGGGGTCCGCGTGCTCTGGATCTATCGGGGTCCTTGTTCTCTGGATCCATTAACTCAAAGACCAGAGTTTCCTAGTTCCCAAAAGTGTTTTTTTCAAGGATACGGTTCACTAGATCCCTTAAATTACGTATTCTTTAAAGTAATTGTCAATGTTCGCCAGATCCATAACAGTCGTGTAGGAGCGTTTCAGGTATGTGTGTGTGTGTGGGGACAACTTAAAGATGTTGATAACATTTATTTGGTTTTGCTTGAATGCTATTTCGTGGATTTTATATAATATAAAAATAAACTGGATATTTAATGAAAAAGGTCACTTGAATAATTCACAGTCATATTAATAACTAGGTCTGTGGATAAGTGTATGCCCTCTGACATTAAAATCTCAGCACATTGTGCGTGGGGTCAACACACTTGTTGTGGCAAAATATTGGGCAGGTGGGGGAAATATATATCTGCCTCCCACCCTCTCAGATAATTGGGGGCCTGGACCCCTGCTGTCCCTGTTCTTACGTCCATGCCACAAAAACATTCCTAAAACACACTCCCAGCTGCTGCAGCTGAGGCCCCCTCCTTGGTACACTTCAAGAGGGAGCTTTCTGCTACCAGCACTTAAACCAGAATCTCAACTAAACCTACTATGAGTCAAGTGATGATGTGAAGCTGTGTCAACGGGGACACATTTGTCCCTGGTACCGCCACGGAAGCTAAATTGGTTCATATCAGACGATTCTAAGTAGGTTTGGGCATCTTATCTTTTCCCCGTTTCTTTATTACCTATACTCATTTATTCCTGTATTTATTTACCTTATAGCAATATTTACGTCTAGTATTGTCTTTATTCTAGTTCATCCTGTACTTGCTTCTCTTAATCCTTATTTTATCTTGTACTCACATTATAAATAACCGCGATGCAAAGTCGTTTTCCGTTGAATGATTGTCAAATGTTGACAGATCAACGTATACTATAGATGTAGAAGGGATGGGGTGGGGGCGGGGGGGAGGGGATGGGAAGGGCTCACTGAGCCGAGTAGGCTATGGTAACTTGAAATGAACTTTGGTTAGTCGTTTTAATGTTTATACCAATTCCTTTTTAATTGGATGTAACTCAAGCAACTCAATCGTCAGCAACTGTATAGTAGCCCAGGAAGCGACACATCTTCATACTGACTATGAAAACCTATGAAATCTCTGGAGTAAAACCCTTATTTATTGGCACTTACTATACGACCCAATAAGCATGGCAGAATTTAAAAAATCGGTGGATATGGCCTCCAAATGTAATGCTACTGTCTGGGTAGGCGGCGATTTCAACATGCCGAAAATGGATTGGATCAATATTTCCCCTAGCTCAGACTGTAAATCACAATCTTACTATAAAAAATTCATTGACATATTATTTGATAATAACCTCACCCAAATAGTACAGGACCCAACATGTGAAAATCACATCCTTGACCTATTCCTGACAAATAACCATACAACTGTAAATAGGGCAACTGTCATTCTGGAATCAGCAACCATGATGCTGTCCTCATAGATACAAATACATCTGCCTTTATCAAACCCCAGAAACCACGCCAAATTCCCCTCTATAAAAAAGCTGACTGGGATGGCCTTAGGGGACATGTCGAAAAATTCCACAGGGATATGCAGAATTCACATGCATATGATTATGTCTCGGTAGATGAGCTCTGGGATCAAATATCAAACACCATTTCTGAAGGCACAAATAAATACATACCAACTAAAACAGCTTCATGTAAAAATAAATTACCATGGATTAAGGTTGAATTAAAACGACTATACAGAAAAAGAGACAAAGTATTTAGAAAACACAGAAAAACAGGACACAAAAAAGACAAAGAACACTATTTAAATCTGAAACATCTGTGTAGAAAAGAAACACAAATTGCATACCAAAAATACCTAGAAGAAATATTAAATGTAAATGAGGAAACATCTAATACTACACAGTCCATAAATAGACTAAATACTAAAAAGCTATATATTCTCCTCAAACACTCAAAGGAAGACTCCACTGGAATTGACACACTCAAAAAACAAAACAAATGCTACACAGAAGATCAAGATAAAGCCAACTTACTAAATGAGCAATTTCAATCAGTCTTTACCCCAAAATCACCCGTTTCTCTCAAATCATTATCTGAAATGAAATATAGGGATCTATTACACAGCGCCATGCCTAGCATTGAAATCTCGACAAATGGTATTGAAAAACGCCTGGCTAACCTAAACCCGCATAGGGCGGCAGGCCCAGACCAGATACTAC
This sequence comes from Cyrtodaria siliqua, assembly GCA_037043455.1. Lineage (NCBI taxonomy): Eukaryota > Metazoa > Mollusca > Bivalvia > Adapedonta > Hiatellidae > Cyrtodaria > Cyrtodaria siliqua. Next base: position 12,753 of record JAWPHD010013300.1, read on the forward strand.
AATAATCCTTAAGAACATCAGCAAAGAAATTTCTCCCATTCTAAAAATTCTCTTTAACAAATCGCTAATATCTGGACACATTCATACACCTTGGAAATGGCAAATGTAGCACCTGTCTTCAAAAAAGGCTCTAAAGCTGACTCAGCAAACTATCGCCCAATTTCCCTTACCTGCACACATGCAAAACACTTGAACATATTGTCGCTTCAAGAATTGCAAATCAATTCGCTAAGTCAGACCTTTTCTATGAGCTACAACATGGCTTCAGAGAAAAAATATCATGCCAGTCTCAACTCCTCATGCTCATTGATGACATCTTAAAAGCGGTAAACACAAAGAGCCAGGTTGACGTTATCCTACTTGACTTCTATAATTGTAAAGCTTTTGACATGGTAAACCACGAAAAACTCCTGTATAAACTTCACTATTATGGTATCAGAGGAAATACTCTCACTTGGATTAAAAGTTTTCTAGATAACAGATCACAATCAGTCGTCATAAATGGCGCCCAGTCAAATACCATCCCTGTCTCGTCTGGCGTACCTCAGGGCTCGGTCCTAGGTCCTCTTCTTTTCCTTATCTATATTAATGACTTACCAGATCATGTTAAATCCTCTAAAGTCCGCTTATTTGCAGATGAGACTGCAATCTGTCCATCTCATTCCAGTCTCCTTCAGCAGGACTTAGAACAATTACATGTCTCCCTAAAAAGCATTCTTTTAACCTGTTTTTAACACTGTATAATATTTCTAATTTTATCCTTAGCTTTATTTTAACTAACGTCTTGTCAGTTGACGCGCGTCAAGTCTAGGTCCCCAGCAGGGGTTAGTTCCTACAGATAAAGCAGCTAATAATGTAATTATTGTTTGACGCCTACATTACGTCAATGTTTTATCTCTGGAACTCGGCAGCACCAATTACTCCAGTTAATTCTAGTGAGGATGATGTTGTTTCCGCACATATCACTCGGTGCACTACTTTCAAGGCTGGTGTAAACGATAAGCAAAATAAACTGCCTACTATGTACTGGATTCCTAAATTACATAAAAATCCGTATAAGGCTCGCTTTATTTCGAATACTAGTGCCTACACCACAACAAACATCTCCAAACTTTTAACTTCTTGTCTTACTGCCGTTAAAGATATTGTGATAAAACTTATGAAAACTCTGGGATTAATTTATTTTGGTCTATAAAAAATTCAGGAGACGTTCTTGATAACATTTTCAATAAAGGTCAAGTTTCATCAATAAGCACTAGAGAAAATATTACATTTTTGGCATGTAATAATATTAAAGCGTTTTTTACTAACGGCAGTTTAGACAATTATACTATGTGGACTTGCTATGAAGTTTGTGAAGCACTCATCTTCCTATTAGGTAATATTTTCGTCAGGTATGGAACCACCGTTTATAGACAAATTGTTGGTATCCCTATGGGTACGAGCTGTGCACCACTTGTCGCAGACTTGTTTTTATTTTGCTATGAAAGAGATTTCATGTTGAGTCTTTCACCAGATACCCAGGCAGATGTTATTGAAGCTTTAATGCCACCTCTCGGTATCTGGATGACATATTGAACATTGACAACCCGTTCTTTCTAACTATGGTTAATAATATTTATCCTAAAGAACTTCAGCTTAATAAAGCTAATATATCTGATACTAACGCTTCTTTTCTTGATTTAGATCTCTCGATTGAAAATGGTGAAATAATTAGCAAAATCTATGACAAGAGAGATGATTTTAATTTTGACATTGTTAATTACCCCCACTTGGATGGGGATGTTCCCCGAGCAACTTCTTATGGAGTGTATGTGTCTCAACTTATTCGTTTTTCAAGAGCTTGTACTCGAGTTGAGGACTTTAATATTCGTAATCTTTGTATAACTAAAAAGCTACTCAATCAGGGTTACCGTTACCATAAACTTCGTAAAACCTTTGCAAAATGTTATTATCGTAACCCTGATCTTCTTTCCAAATATAAAAGTAATTTAAGGACTCTTCTGCGACAAGGACTATCACAACCTGACTTCTATGGTGATGTGATTTATAAACTTCGTAAGATTCTTGGACACTTTCATACTATCTTTGTTAAACTTGTTAAAAAGTTTATCAAAAGAGGTTATGACCCTATCATTTTGCAACGCACTGCATGCTTGGTGGTGGACCCTTTTACAGTTCGCCACTATGCTTTCCTCTTTAATTGTACGATGACCGGACAGGCTGTGGACCCTATGATGACGCCTACCTAAAGCCCATTGGGACGGTGGCGATTGATATTTGTCTATGATCTTTCTTGTCGTGCCCTTAATGGTTTATTCTCTTGTTGCTCTAGCTTCTGCCAAGTCATTGAGTACCTTCAGTGTGGCTTTCTAGGCTTTCTTTATTTACACTGTCCTGTTTTAATGGGATGACAGTAGGGTAAGTGTGAGGTTTGGTGCACCCTATAACCGGTTTAAACCCCCCAGGGGCCTACTTTGCCACTGACCGTTCCAAGGCGGTAGCCCCTTTGTCTTTTGTCAACCCGTGTTTGTGATGTCGTTTGCTTTTATTATTACTTTTGCCTTCTTGTTTGTCTATTTGCGTGTTTGTTTGTGTGTTTTGTGGTTGACTGTCCTCCTTGAATGCTACTTTCCCTGTCCGATCTTTTTATATTTCTTTATTGGAAGATAGATAGATAGATGGACTTCCTTATTGTTTTCCTTACTCAAGAATTCCAAACAAGACTCCACAGGAATATCCCCTCTTTTGAAAGATGGTAAACTGTGTACAGACAACACAGGAAAGTCAAACATCTTGAACCAACAGTTCAACTCTGTGTTTACCCCAAAAAGCCCCCTTCGACTCCAACAGTTGTCTGGGATGGCCGTACAAGACTATACTGACCAAGGTAAGCTACCAGCCACTTCTGTTCCAGAGCAAGACAGGAATCGGCACACAATAATGCCAAAAATCATTCTCTCTGTGAATGGAATTGTAAAGCTGCTGAAAGACTTGAACCCCCACAAAGCAGCCGGTCCAGATAATATAAAGCCCCTGGTGCTACAGCAGCTCCGTGACCAGATAGCCCCCATTATTCAGGTAATTTTTCAACAATCTATTGACTCCGGAAGAGTCCCAAAAGACTGGAACAGTGCAAATGTTTGTCCCCTTTTTAAAAAAGGTGAGAAATGCGATGCTGCTAACTATCGGCCTATTTCTTTAACCTGCATTTTATGCAAAGTTCTAGAGCATATCATTGCCTCGAACGTTGTGACACACCTGGACAAACACAACATACTGTATGACTTGCAGCATGGGTTCCGCTCTAAACGGTCATGCGAGACACAGCTGATTATGCTGGTTGAGGACTTGCTACGAAACGCAGCAGATGGGCACCAAACAGACCTCATTTTGCTTGACTTTAGCAAGGCATTTGATAAGGTAAATCACGAAAAACTTTTGCTCAAACTCCACCAATATGGAATCAGAAGCGATACCTTGCAATGGATCAAAGCTTTTCTATCAAACAGATTGCAGCAGGTAATAATTGAAAATGAAGAATCAGACCCGGTACCAGTTACTTCAGGTGTACCCCAAGGCTCAGTACTAGGTCCGATCCTATTCTTGATCTACATAAATGATCTACCTGATAACATAAAGTCCAAAGTAAGACTATTCGCAGATGACACTGCAGTGTATCTGGCTGTTTCTAGTTTAAAAGATGCTCAACTTTTGCAGCAAGACCTCAACAAACTCTCTCTTTGGGAAGATGAATGGGATATGGAGTTTAACCCAGGTAAGTGTATTCTTATTCAAATTACACGGTCAAAAACTCCTATCCCATCAACATACATACTACATGGTCAATTACTGGAAACAGTCAGCAGTGCCAAATACCTTGGTGTCAACATCAGCAGCGATCTTACCTGGAACAACCATATTCAGAAGGCAAGTACATCTGGAAACAGAACTCTGGGTTTTATAAAGCGAAACATCAGAAGCAAAAACCCAGGTATAAGAGCAACCGCATACAAAGCACTAGTCCGCCCAGTGATAGAGTACTCCTCCCCAGTGTGGAGCCCATATACGAAACACAATATAGACAAGTTGGAGATGGTGCAAAGAAGAGCCGCGAGGTGGGTACACAATGATTACTCCTATCAATCCAGTGTCACAACTATGCTAAATAACCTGAAATGGCGCTCTCTCGAAGACAGACGTTCCGACGCCCGACTTTGCCTATTTTTCAAAATCATCCATGGGCTAGTTGCCATCCAAATGTCATCATATGTCCAGCATCCCTTGAGACTATCTAGACTGTCACATCCATTAGCTTTTCGTCAAATACACACACGCGTTGACTATTACAAATATTCATTCTTTCCGCTTGCTGTGGTACAATGGAACAGCCTGCCGACTAGCATTGCCATGCTGCCTAGCTTAGATTCGTTCAAGCCGGCAGTTTGCTCTGTTAGCCACCAAATGCCACAAATTAAAACGCTGTCTTTTATCTTTTAAATATCACTTTGTTCTTCATCGAACTTTTAACATACATAACACTTTCATCTTTATTTCACCTTCACCTTATTTTACTCTTTCTTTTATCATCTTTTACATTACTCACAACCGCACAGACGCGCACCTGCACATAATCTTCGAAAGAGGGTGATGCAGTATCCATAGATAGATAGATAGAGATGGAGTGCGTGGTTCAGTGGTAGAGCGACGAACTTCAGATCGAAAGGTCGTGGGCTCGATCCTCGCCATGGCCATGTTATTTATCAAGATAAAAGAGCAAGATAATTAATCCACACTGCTTAGTACTGGTTCTACCCAGGAAACCTGCACATAATCTTCGAAAGGGAGTGTTGCAGTATCAATAGATAGTTAAGGGCGAACAATGTCAAGAGCGAACATTTTATCATTTAAAACCTTAAGCGGCTTAAAGGTTTTACAGCTTAAACGTCTAAAACAGGCATATTTTATTGATAAACAAAGAATAAACAACAACTAAACAGATTTTTTAAATCAAACGATATTTTATAACGCATGAACTTAGAATAATTAATTCGTTTTGTTAGCGATATACGCGATCTCGCCAAGTTGCAGAAAATGAAGATGCTGGCAATTATTTTCTCAATTTACAGCGAAAACTAAGCGTTTTGTTAACGATCCGGCAGGATACATGTCGTGGTTTGTATTAAGCTTACGTTATTTTAATAATTAAAACTATTTAGAACCGTTATTTATTTGCAAAAATCAGTTTTTAATTGTGCATATGGTCGTAATTATTTATCAAACAACTCAATATTGTGAAAAACTAGTAAATATTAATTGGGGCTAGTAAAAATCTAGAAATTGTATATGGTCTGGCTTATGAAAATTGTAATAGTCCAAATGATTATATAATAATTTGGGCCAGTGAACAGAAATCCTAATTACTGTGACTGTATTGAATACAATAGTTGTCAACGATTTCTGCTGGTGAAAACTCGACCAATCCCGTAATTTTTCAGGATCATTCCCCGTGTAGATTTTGAAGGAATCTTGACATTTTGTTAGATATAATACTGTAGACCAACTCACCCACAAAGTCAGATTCCTTCAGGCATAGACCCTACACTGCTTTATTTCCAATTATACATTTATATTATATAATATATGCACATATTCATCTTTATCAACATTGAAATGATAATTCAACCACAGTAATAGGAATAATCCCCAGTGATCTAGCCCGCAACGTTTAAAGCAATGTTTCGACTGTTTTTAGGAATATCTACTTGTTTTTCAGTTCATGTGAGTGATTGTTCCATTTATATCACATATAACATGATATATAGATATTGAAATATTCAGTATATTCCAAGGGCAGTCTCATCTTTGTTAGACGGAAGGCAGTGGCACAAAATATAGTGAACTGTTGCTATATAAACAGTGCTATATAAACAGTGCTATATAAACAGTGCTATATAAACAGTGCTATATAAACAATATGGCTGTTAACCACACATCAACTAACCTACAATGTTGTAAAATACATGTATTTTAATTCTAAGTTTGTCGCGAGAAAAGAAAGCTTAATTTCTGAAGAAGGTAACTCAGAAAAGGTGGTTCATCAAGGTGAAAATCTAAGTCATTTGCTCTTCAATATTTTTTTTCAATATAAATGACATAGATATGACATTGGACCACATTTTTTTAGCCACTTTGGCTAAACCACCTCAATTTTCTTTAGCCAATTGCATTTTGCTTAGCCACTTTTGGCTAAGCGTTTTTAGCCACTTTAGCAGCATTTAATACAAAAATTCTAATTAAATGTATATATATTCTTATTTTGGTCTGTATATTTTATATATGTGTATATACAGTGCACCAGATAAGCAGCGTATCTGCTTATTTTACGCAAATAAGCAATTATTTGTCTGGGAATGCATACTGGATACGCAAGCTATTTTCCTTTCACTCAAAACTTTTCATTTCCAAGCGTATAAGTTTTACATGTAAACATCCGGTAAAACAAATTGACTCCACATGTATTATCGGTAAAATCATAGATCTACATACACTAGATTTGAAACATGTCGTAAATCCAATTTATCCGCCGAATAATAATTTACCCATGAATACTTGAGCGTACAGGTAAGGTATTTTCACGCATGCGCATTGCGCTAAGTTAAGCACCGTCTTACGAATTGATCAAATGTAAGAAAACCTAGTATACATATCGTTGTTAATTTATTTGTTTTGGGAAAAGTATTTACGATAGCCTGCTATTTCAGAGACAAGTTGAAAGATAATTCTTTATTCTATACAGTGATGTTGTTTTTAGCTTTACTGAAAACGAACTAAATAACAAAAATTACGTTCGTTTGACCGTATGTGAAACTGCGACAGTGACGTGACTTGGCAAATTTAAAAAATATATATATACATATTGTTGCTGATTTTTTATTTTGGGAAAAGTATTTAAGCCAGCTGGCTAATTCAAATACGAGCTGAAAGATAATTCTTTATTCTATTCAGTGATGACTGTTTAAGCTTTACTAAAAACGAACTAAATAAGAACTATTACGTTTGTTTGACCGTATGTGAAACTGCGACAGTGACGTAACTCGACAAATTAAATATATATAATATATATATATACACATATCGTTGCTGTATTATTTCTTTTGGGAAAAGTATTTTAACTAGCTGGCTGATTCAAATACAAGCTGAGAGATTATTCTTCATTCTATAAAGTGACTTCTGTTTTAACTTTAATAAAATAAATAAATAATATGACCGTAGGTGAAACTGCGACAATGATCATGTGTCTCTGCAAATTGTACATATACATGCATAATGATACATGTTAGTACATAAGTTAGCTGGCTCATTAGGTAATTCAACTTGATTTTGGCTTCAGTTGTCTTGTTTAATTAAACTATGATGGATTTAGTGGTCTATTGTTCCATATTGCACGTCTGGTGACTTCTAATTAACACCGTTCGATACCGAATATATTCTATACCGAATATACAGTGCGGTCGACGTGTCTATGTCGGCATTTTGTATTTTCATACAATTCAGTTTTGTCACCAGGTGTGCCAATAAACAGGATGTAATAATCGATGGAATGCTTTCTGTTTGTTTTTATTACACCCTTCCACCCCTAAATCAGAGGTGTCATACCGAATATACAAGGTGGTCGTGCGCGATATTTCGGCATATTGTCCCCTTAGAAGGGCGGTAACAGATATAATTCAAAGGGTTGTTTTGTGTTCCAAATAACAGGATGTTGGTGATCGATATAATATTTCTGTTTTATTGCACGCAAGTACCCCAAAAGTCAAACGTGTCATACCGAATACACAGGTATCGCATCATAATACTATTTTTCAACCAACTTAAACAGCAAAATTTGAGACGAAAACAAAGGCTATACAGAAATCCAAGGCCATCATTCAAATCTACACAATAATGGCAATACAAAGGAATAATTACTTTGAATATCGAACCATAAATAAAACAGGAGTTTCACTTAGAATGTGTATACATTTTATGAAAAAATAATGGCGATTTTATTTATGATTTTTTAACCAATTTCAACAAAATTCAACTGCGTAATTTCAGAACAAAACAAAGGCTATACAGAAATCCAAGGCCGTCATTCAAATCTACACAATAATGGCAATACAAAGGAATAATTATTTTAAATATCGAACCATAAATAAAACAGGAGTTTCACTTAGAATGTGTATACATTTTTATGAAAAATAAAGACGGTTTTATTTATGATTTTTCAACAATTTCAACCAAATTCAACTGCGTAATTTCAGAACAAAACAAAGGCTATACAGAAATCCAAGGCCGTCATTCAAATATACACAATAATGGCAATACAAAGAAATAATTATTTTGAATATCGAACCATAAATAAAACAGGAGTTTTACTTAGAATGTGTATACATTCTTATGAAAAATAAAGGCGATTTTATTTATGAATTTTCAACCAATTTCAACCAAATTCAACTGCGTAATTTGAGAACAAAACAAAGGCTATACAGAAATCCAAGGCCATCATTCAAATCTACACAATAATGGCAATACAAATAAATAATTATTTTGAATATCGAACCATAAATAAAACAGGAGTTTCACTTAGAATGTGTATATTGGCGAAAACTGTAGAAGAAAAAAAATCAACAAAGCTATCGAGCGTATTTCGCCGCTAAAACCCAAGTTATAGTATAAATTCCATCATTTTTTTCAATAGATTAAAAGCATTACTTGCAGATTTAAATAACTTACCTCGATATTTGAAATAGATCGTGAAGTAGTATGTTAATAATTCATTTGTAGGTCAGCATCAGCTCATTCAGGATAATCGATCGCCTCAAAAATGGCCGCCGCACTGACTGGTACCCTGTTGTTTACCGCAGAGTAATCAGGGAACCAGCTTATTGGCCATTCGGCGGATAAATCTGGAATTAACAAGGGGCGTATAGGGAGTTTCAAATCCATGGTACCTGTATACATGGTAAAATCAACCAGTTAAAACACCCTGAGCAGTATAAATCGTTAGTAAACCACCCTATTGTTTGGGTCGTTTGAGTTGTCTGGGTGCTTTCCGAGTTCACAGGGTTAGTGGTAAAAGCCTGGCGGTTTTCATATGCCGAGATTGTGCTATGGGAGGACGGCTTTTATATTTTAAACATTCAAAAAGAGCAGACTGGACTATTGATACAGTTGGCTACTTAAAGACAGTTTAAATTGAAGTTAATATGTTAACCCACACACAAAGGTAATGCTAGAACAGACTGGAAAAAAAAAGTTTTCTTTATTTATACCTTAAATTAGCAATTTCACTCATTTTTTTTTCAGAATTTGATTTTCACTCAATTTTAATTTGATGAGTGAAATACCTACCCTATTAGGTCAAAGTTATCTGGGGCACTGTATATATATAATGTTACCATGTTGCCTCTATTTATATCACCAGTATTTGTCAAAGTGGGACATGTTAGTCGATGGTCCCATCCAAGTTAATGTTAGTAAAAGACCACAGTGTCTTCTTCCACTTAGTAGAGAAGAACAGTCAGAACCTGCAGTAACTCTGCAGTTCTGTGGGGGTGAGGATGTTGTAAACTCACTCTGCATAATTTTATCTTGATGTAAATGGAGAGTTGGCCTGTATTCTTTGCTTTTGATGCCCTACACCGTTTTTATGCATTGATGCGTCAGGAAACCCATCAGTCAATCGATCAGTCATGTCAATTTACCCATGGTGGAAAACCAGATGACACAACTGTTCTGTTTTTGTGGTGTCGCATACAACTAGAAACAAATGGTCTGTTTTCAATGCACGAAAACAGATGACAATGTAATGTTGAAATTTTGATTACGTATCATGGGCTACCTCCTGTTTTGAACTAGGAAATTAGCTAAAAGGGTAAATATTTGTACGAAAAAGGGTATTATGATTTTAATAAGACGTGTGTTGATCTTTCTGTTTTACGCGCTTGTTTTACATGATTTTTTTGTTGAAAAATGACTTTTTTCTGCGTGCTGTTGAGTTTCTTATTTCCTCCAGTATAGACGCACCAAGTGCACTTGCAGTTAGATGTCGATTTGCATATAATCCGTCGTATATAATATCAAGCATAAAGGCCGTAACACAGTCTATAGATTTAAGCTCTTTTATAGTAACACCGGGAACCCGTCAGGGATTTTCCCAAAAACATGGCCACCACCACGGATTGTTTTTAATCACTTTCGCCAATGCCAACAGTCCGTTTACATGGGTCAAAATGACTTATTGCCAAATTGGCTAAAGCACTTGACAAAAGTTTCGCCTTTGCAATTTTGTTACGCCTATGGCGAGTGGCGAAGGCTAATGAAGTGCCCAGTACGATATTTGATATCTGTTGTTCTTGAAACTGCCAAACTGAATTGTCTCATTTATGCATATGGTTTGCTTTACTATCAGAAAGGTTTACAATCAGGTTTAAACTCTTTACAAATATATATAGAAATTATATGTAGAGATTATTTAACTGCTGGGATCGATTATAGGGATATTCTTCACGAGCGTAAGCAAGTGAGTGAAAAAACAACACACGCCTACCAGCGAGTGAAGGATTTCCATATAATCGATCACAACAGTTAAATAATCTATTTACCATATTTCCTCTATTAGTAGCGCCTTCCCTAATAGCAGCGCCCCCACCTGTTTTATGAAACCTTATCTTCTTCAAAAATCCAAAAGTTCCTAAAAAACACACAATTGTTTCGTCTTTACCGCTAATGGATTTGATTACAGGAGTTTTTTTACCATGACACCGGTATGGTCTGTGACATAAACCTTAAAGCGCTATCATCATCAATACAAATTACCGCTTTTATTTATCTCCTTTCATTCTATTTAATTCATATGCAACCAACCCGTTTTGTAATCGTCAAGTTCGACAGATATTGTATCATACAGATGCAGAGTGATGACAGTGATATACTCAGTATATTGTCGGGTTTAGGTTTAGTCAATGCCGGTGTCACAGTAAAAGATCGCTGTACAGTAATTCTATAAGGAAACAGTCAGGAAAAGGGGGTGAAATATATTGAAAATTTGAACCATAATAGTAGCGCCCCCTTTGCATAGCGCCCGGGCGCTACTATTAGAGGAAATACGGTATTACATTTTTAACTAGATGTAGTCGATGGTGAGCCATCGCAGATCGCCACCTTTTTGAAGTGCAAGTCAGAAATGCATTGATTATCTCCCCTAGCTCCGTTTTCCGACATTACATCAAAATTTCTCAAAAGTCTCATGCACATCCCTGGCAATATGCCAATCAACCCCAAAGTTTGTATCTGCCATACATCATGATAAACAATACCATAGCTCCCTAGCAATAGTAGTCGGAAAAAGCGTACTCAAAAAATATACGTTTCACTTCATATACTGAGTCCGAATAGATCACTATTTAAAAAGTGCATGGGAATAAAAAGTTGAAACGAATCACTAAGAATATAGTTTATGTATCATTTAATATATATCATACATGGTGACCATCAGTCAATAAACAAGTATATGTCGCTTTTTTTTTTGAGAAGTTTATTTTTATATCAACACCGGTAATTCCCATAGCGGCAGATTGCCAAAGTGCTCCGAATGAAATTCCATCTATACCAAAATACTGTCATAAAAATATCCCCCCCTCACCCCCCCACCCCCTTTAAAAGGTCATTCTTTTTGTTTAATGTTGTCTATTAAAGCATGGAGCATATTTGAAAATATGTGTATTGACTTTTCTTTAATACTTTCTTACTCTCTTTTAATATGAAATCAAGGAATTGTACAAAGAATAAATACTTTTACTAAAGCTCACTTCTATAAACAGGGCTCGCACTGGGATGCGCAAATGGCGCCAAATGCGCATAAAAATGAAATATGGCGCAAGAAAAAACAAATTTGCGAAAGTGATTTGCGCAAAAGAATATATTATATATATCAAATCTCTTCTTTCCAACTGACCATTAAAAAAAAAAGATGCGGGAAGGGATGACCACCCCCACTTCCACAGCCCACCCCGCTTCCACCGCAAAAATGCCACCACTCCTTAAAAAAAGTCCTGGGGAAAGCTCTGTTAGTTACCTGAGCTTCCAATTCCTAAATGTTTCGAAATGTTCTAACATGATTTTTACTATAGAACAATACATGTGACTCTAAAAGTTCTATCTGTAACCTCAGTTTGTTTTAGTTAGTAAACAGGGTTATAGTTAAGTATCTCCAAATGATTTGATTTGAGGACCATGTTAACTTGAAATTTCATGTAATGAGTTTGTGCCATAAAGAAAATATTTGGCTCCAATGTTTTCAGTTTGGCTCTAATTTTTTTCATTTGGCGAAAGTAGTTGCGCAAAGAAAAAAATAGCCATTGCAAGCTCTGATAAAGACATGTTTTGTCATGTATCTACTTATCTATGTTGAAGAACAGAAACCCACATCTGTCTACCATTCAGCCATTATATTTTTTTATACTTAATTGCTGTGTATTGTAGGGCTACATTATCTTATGTTGTGCATTGTAACTTGGAATGTTACATGAACATGAACGGAAATGCATTCCATTTAGATAACCAGCTGCAATATAAATTAACAGATTGTGTTGAATCAGTGCAACATGCTTTAAACATATAAATCATGCACAACAAAGAAAGAATGATAACCATATCAGTGCTCCATTGTATCTGGGTGATATACTGTTTTATACTGTTTTCTGTGACATTTGATAAAACAAAACATGAGTAGGTGAATGATTCATACATGTATTAAACTGACTTACTTCTGTTTAGTGTCAGCACCGGGCTATACATTTTAACAATTCTGCCTGGAAGAATAACTTTAGCCTTTATTATATAAACCACCCAGCCCTACTTTCTTAAATCTGTATTAAAGGTTAAACATGTTTTAAATTTTATTTCTTTGAAATTGTGAAGAAATAAATCCTATAACTGCGCAAAAACTACTACCTAATAAAACTGTAATATAACTAGGAGTGTGGGTGGGGTCTTCAGGGGCGTAAACATAAATTATACGCACAATACTAATAATTGGTCTAGTGGGGGTCTGGGAGTATGCTCCCCCACACACACAATTTAATATACTGCTACAATGGTACATAAATGTTGAACGTTCTAAAATACTTTGTACGAATTTGCATTTGCGTTCATATTTTTGTTTATCGCATAACTATATTAACAAATGTATTTTAAAATTGAATAACGTTTTAAAGTTCAGTTAACTACCACCATACACGTGTAGTCTGTTTTTTTGAGGCAGGATTGCAAAATCAAAATCCAGTATATAGAATGGTAATGCTTGTCCATCCAATAATATTTGCATTTAGCTTCATTTATTGAAAACTATGAATGCTACCATACGATATACTGACAGTCTTGCTTGACTTCGTGAACAATTACTATAAACCCCCAATTTTGTCAAGATGAAGGTCGCTTGAAACATGTATGATGGACATGTTTCTTTAGGCGAGACATCATGTTGCGCGCAACTCTTGTTTCTAGAAATGGTCACTCATTGAATCTTATACCAGTTACTAACAAATACAGGATACACAATATGTGCATACCTTGATACCATAGAACTTTTAAAATAATAAGCTCAGTAATACCCTTCTTTTCAAATCTGACATTTTTATATAAAATTGATTGCATTTTAAATCATAACAATTTAGTAGAAGGGTCACAGAAAGCATCTGAGTTTCCATTTTATTTAAATATTGTTTACAGTTTAATTTTTTCGTCAAACCATTTAAGTACCTTGATACCATAGAACACCATGCTACCTACTTTGATGCAACTTCTGCTATTTTAAAACAATTACTCAACCCAGTAAATGTAATAAAAAGTGAACTAATTTATTATTAATTTATAGTTAAGATATTTATCTTACTTGTTAAATGAATATCTTGTCTAAGACTATATAATAATATGGAAGACACCTTTTGTATGTATTGGTTTTCCGAAATAAAAAATATTCTATTCTATAACCAACCACACATGTTGATGTGTGAGCATTGCATGTTTCTTATTTACAAAACAGATAAATGGTTTTATCACCGCTTTCATGAGATAAATGGTTTTATCACCGCTTTCATGTAAACAAACAATAAATGGAGCAATGGCTAAATGACATTGCAAAACTTAATGATAACCTTGCCTTTGAATGCAAATTCCTTTTGGCGTGAATCTAAGGCGCACCATGCTAGAATGGGGCAATCCTCTAAGCTGGATCCAGTCATTTCTCCAGAACAGAAAACAGCTTGTCCTACTTGAAGGTTGCTAGTCCTCCCAGGCAGATGTTCTATCTGGAGTACCACAAGGGACGGTTCTTGGTCCGCTACTTATCTTAGCCTTCATTAACAACCTACCAGAAGTTATAATACAAACCCAATGCAGCCTCACATACTAGACTTCGTGGAAGGCAGTAAATACCTGGGTGTTACCATCAGCTAAGACCTCACGTGGAAGCATAGACAATACAGTCGCCAAGGCCACCGGACCATGGGCTTCACAAGACGCAACCTCGGCAACTGTACTAAACACATGAAGGCAGCTGCCTACACAACTATGGTTTGCCCCACCCTTGAATATGCAGCAACAGTATGGGACCCACACTCACCAAGCGACACCCACAACTTGGAGCAAGTCCAGTGCTGTGCTGCTTGTTTTTTATACAACAACTATACCGAGCGCACACCAGGCTGTGTCACCACCATGGTAGATAACATAAACTGGGAACCCCTATAGTACAGACGCCACATTAATCGACTGACAGTGATGTACACAATTTTCCACGGAGTAGTAGACGTCAGCCCGGATTTCATCCAACACAGCGACAGCCGCACAAGGGCACTTAACACTTATAACAGCTGCAAAGTTTGCCTTCTACCCTTGACCCATTAGGGGTTAGAACCTGCTGCCAGCTATGGTCACAGACTCACTGACGATACAAGAGTTCCGAGATAGGCTTACCACACTGCCGGCTCCCCTCTTCTCCACCTACTTGATTTTTCCTGCCGTGTAAATAATTTTATCATATATTAACTTACGGTATGGGAGTGGAATAACACCATTCTATATTTTCGATATACAACTAGTTGTATATTCTAGCACGTGCTGTCAAAAAAAATCGATAATGACTATATTATCCAATTCCCACGGTTTATTATTATTATGTCGGTTTCGCGTGTTAAAGTGACAGGCAAAATGCAATAAAAGTCGATATGTGAGTTATTTGATAAATAGAATCGTACATTCGTTCTCATTCATTATTGAATTTATTAAACTTGTTAGCAAAAATGATATAATGCTCGGCAAGAGCCTCGCATTATATCATTTTGCCAACTCGTTAAATAAATTCAATAATTAATGAGTACTCATGTAAGATCCTCTATTTATTGTATATAGCGACGATGCAAGTTTACTGGCATAGTATTACATTCTCTAAAGAATCAGTCCTTCAGTTGGATAAAGGTGAAGAATATGATGTAACCAATATGGATGCTTCATAGAAGTGATTGAGATGTTGCGAATGCATCGATTTTGTGGAAAGATCCCTTTTTAGCTCTACTGATCAGAGATCAGCAGAGCTTATGCCGTGGTGCGGCGTCCGTCGTCCGTCTGTCCGTAAACTTTTATTTGTAGCGACAACTCCTCTGATACTACTGGATGGATATTCATGAAACTTTACAGAAATGTTGCCCATAAAGTCTAGTTGATCCTAGCAAAAATTCATGTTGATGTGAAATCCAAGATGGCCGCCAAAGCTAAAAATAGAGTTTTAAAATACAAGTTTGTAGCGACTACTTCTTGAAAACTATAAGTGATATTGATATGGGACTTTTTCTAAAATGATCAGCATGACATGATGTTGATTGTTGTCAAAAATCGTTTTGATTCAACGTTAAACATGGCTGCCAGCGGCCATCTTTGTTTACATAGAGTTATATAGTAAAAACTTGTAGCGACTACTACTCTGAAACTACTTGACGGATTGTCATGAAACTTTACAGGAATGTTGCTCTTGATGTCTAATTGATCCTAGCAAAATTTCAGATCTGCCAGAAATTCAAGATGGCCGTCACAGCTAAAAATAGATTTTTAAAAAATTAGTTTGTATCGACTACTTCTTTAAAATTATAAGTGATATTGATATGGGACTTTTTCTAAAATGATCAGCATGACATGATGTTGATCCTTGTCAAAAATCGTTATGATTCAACGTTAAACATGGCTGCCAGCGGCCATCTCTGTTTACATAGAGTTATATAGTAAAAACTTGTAGCGACTACTCCTCTGAAACTACTTGACGGATTGTCATGAAACTTTACAGGAATGTTGCTCTTGATGTCTAATTGATCCTAACAAAATTTCAGATCTGCCAGAAATTCAAGATGGCCGTCACAGCTAAAAATAGATTTTTAAAAAATAAGTTTGTAGCGACTACTTCTTGAAAACTATAAGTGATATTGATATGGGACTTTTTCTAAAATGATCAGCATGACATGATGTTGATCCTTGTGGAAAATTATTTTGATTTGACGTTAAACATGGCTGCCAGTGGCCATCTTTGGTTACATAGAGTTATATAGTAAAAACTTGTAGCGACTACTCCTCTGAAACTACTTGACGGATGTTCATGAAACTTCACAGGAATGTTGCTGTTGATGTCTAGTTGATCCTAGAAAAAATTCAGGTCGGCCGGAAATTCAAGATGGCCGCCACAGCTAAAAATAGATTTAAAATAAATAAGTTTGTAGCGACTACTTCTTCAAAACTATAAGAGATATTGATATGGGACTTTTTCTAAAATGATCAGTATGACATGATGTTGGTGCTTGTCGAAATTCGTTTGATTTGACGTTAAACATGGCTACCAGTGGCCATCTTTGTTTACATAGAGTTATATTATGAAAACTTGTAGCGACTACTCCTCTGAAACTATTTGACGGATTTTCATGAAACTTCACAGGA
Organism: Cyrtodaria siliqua; assembly: GCA_037043455.1. NCBI lineage: Eukaryota > Metazoa > Mollusca > Bivalvia > Adapedonta > Hiatellidae > Cyrtodaria > Cyrtodaria siliqua. The sequence goes on from JAWPHD010013300.1 coordinate 29,775, forward strand.
ATGTTGCTGTTAATGTCTTATTGATCCTAGGAAAATTTCAGGTAGGCCGGAAATTCAAGATGGCCGCCACGGTTAAAAATAGATTTTCAAAAAACAAGTCTGTAGCGACTACTTCCTGAAATCAAAATCAATCAGTAGAGCTTCAATGTCATTGACCTCTTGTTTGTTTGTTCCATCCATGAATTAATGCTCATGTTTTCACAATTTGGTGTGTAATGGTCGCACACACTGTTATCATGTTCGATGGTGTTTTATTATTAGATCCATTTTGTCAGTTGTATCCTCTGCTCTTTCGTCCAGTTATTGGGGGTACTAATGCAATTAAGAATAATTCACAACTGAATGATTTCAATTTTCACGTTTACTAACCATGATTCTTCTTTTATTTAATGCACACAAATATTTGAAATAATATCGCTTGCATTTCACTATTGTAACATTTTAATGAGACATGGGGTTTCTATGGGCATATGTTTGCTTAACCCCTTGGTCGTACTCATGGGGGTTTCTGTGGGCATATGTTTGCTTATAATTTTCAACTCTTTAGAAAAGACAGAATAAAACAAGGGAACGAAAGGAACAAGGTGGTGGAATTATTATTTATGTTAAAAATGGGGTGAAGGTAGAGAGAAGAAGTGACTTAGAGAAGAATGAAATAGAGTGTTTATGGCTAGAAGTATTTCCAAAGAATTCAAAGATTTTTTTGGGGGGTATGATATACCGGCATCCGAATGAAACAGTTAAATGGAATGAACATTTTGAAAACTTCATAGAAAAAGTACTTGAGAAACAAAAGGAAATTTATTTGTTACATGATTTTAATAGGGATTTACTAAATGAACAAACAAAAAAGGCATAGGTAGAATTAATGAAACCATTTGGCATTTATCAACAATTTAATACTGTTACTAGAAGAACAGCACATTCGCAAACACTGATAGACCCTATATACTGCAATGTGAAGGAAAATATTAGGTCTATAAATGTTCCATAGATAGGATTAGGAGACCACTTTCCTGTATTTCTTGCATGTAAACTAGATGTACATTACCAAAATGTTCGCATCACTCAATATCATATAGGTCATATAAATGTTTTATTGAACAGGATTTTATAAATGATTTGCAGTCTGCACCATGGGATGTCATCAAGGTGTTTGATGACACAAATGAAACCTTAGAGACTTGGTCATCTATGTTTATGGATATTGTAGATAAACAACTGCCAGCATCAACCAAAATGGATAACTCCTGATATTATTGAAGCTATTGGGACTAGGGACAGATACAAATCTCTAAATGATGAAACTCAATAATAAGGTGAAATAGGGTTGTTAAATTAATAAAGCAATCTAAAAAAGCACAGTATATATACAACAATGATAAATGAAAATAATAATAATCCAGGCAGTGTGTGGAAATTATTATTTTTTTTTAAAAAAAAGAAATGTAATACAGCTATTTCATCTTTAAAAATTGGCGAAAATGAATTTGAAGATGGCAGTGATATTGCGAATACATTTTTTGTTTCTGTGGCTTCAAATATAAAAGAACCAATTAACATCTCAGAATTTGACCAAGCTTAAATCATTCTGTGATAGCAAAATTTCTTCTGAAACCTACTTTTCAATTTCTGAAATTTCCAAGGAAACAGTTGAAAAATTCTTAAAAATATTGACGTTACAAAGGCCACAGGATGTGATATATGCTTAAAATAGCAGCACCTCATATTGCAGATTGTGTCGCCTACATTTGCAACCAAAGTATAAAAAACTCCATTTTTCCTGATAAGTGGAAGGAAGGCAAAGTGACGCCTCTTCACAAGGGTGGTTCTAAAGATGATGTCAATAACTACAGACCCATCTCAGTCCTACCAATTCTCTCACAAGTACTAGAGGAACATGTACATGATTCATTAATGAATATCCTTATATATTATAATTATAATTTACTACACAAAACTCAGTCTGGTTTTAGGCCCAACCATTCTTGTGAAACTGCTTTAGTAGGAATGATTGATAAATGGCTAGAAGTTATAAATAATGGATCTTTGATTGGAGTTGTAATGGTCGACTTCAAAAAAGCTTTCGATCTTGTTGATCACACACTTTTGTTAAAAAAATTGAAGCACTACAAACTTTCTGGTGATACAATTTTGTGGTTTTCTTCATATCTGAAAAGGTATCTGTTAACAACATTACTTCTGAGGACAATTGTATAGTTAATTTTGGGTCCACTACTATTCCTCATGTTTATTAATGATTTACCACTCTATACTGACTTGGTAAACACAGACCTTTATGCAGATGACACTACCCTATATGACATTGGAGATTCTCGCCAAACAATTGAAAGTAATTTACAAACAGCCCTAGATAAATTATCTAACTGGTGCAGATGTAATGGCATGCTTATAAATACTACAAAGACTAAAGTAATGTTAATAACTACTCACCAAAAAAGAGCCAGTTTGACTTTTGAAAATGTAACTTTAAATTTAAACTGTGATAATTTAAATACAATTGCAAAAGACAAAATTTTTGGAGTTTTTGTAGACAATAACTTGACTTGGTCAATCCACATAGATAAAATATGCAAAAAAATTACATCAAATATATGGCTATCTATAATTAAAGAATATTTATCTACCCGAGCACAGAACTCAGTTTTACAAAACATACATTCAACCCCACATAGACTATTGTAATACAATTTGGGGAGGCACATCCCAAATGAATCTTAATAGAATTTTCGTCTTCAAAAACGCACACGTAAAATAATAATGGACTATGATTTGGTAGATGTATTCCTAACCATGCAAAAATTGAAAAATATTAACAGTCTTTGAAAGATTATATCTAAGAAAAGCAAAGTTTATGTATAAAGTCACCAAATCCGAAACACCTCAATATGTTAATGAAATGTTTAAACATAGAATGGCAAATGATAATGTGCCAGTGCTAAGATCAACATCAACATATACTTTTATTCCACCAAGGCCAAACAAAGAAATTTACAAACAAAGTATTCAGGACCTATTATATGGAACAGCTTACCAGATAAGTTAAACACTCTGAATACTATTGATGCATTTCATTCGAATTTCATAAAATGGATGAAAGGAACCTATTGTTCGAATCAAATATACATTTTAATACACCATTTTTAAGTAAAGCGGACAGGGCTAGTGAAATAATTTTGTTGTATATGTTTAAATAGTAATTTTCACCATTTGTTCATGTATTTATATGTGTTATTCCAATTCCATTTTCTTTTTTGCTGTTATTAATTATGCTTGCTTATTTTCTTTTTCCATAGCTTCATTGTATTTATTCATCTTAGAGCTTGTTTCTTTTATACAAATTTAGGGTAGACGAGTGTATGTGTGTGTTAAAGTGTATGCAACGTTTAGTTTGAATGCAAACATTTAATATTTAAAAACAATATTGCCTTTATTGATTACTGCTTTATTTGATCTGTTCTGTCATTTGTCATTTGTAAATTTGTATATAATAGAGGGCCTCATGGAAGATTAGTTTATAACTAAATGTGTTACCCTCTGTAAATAAAGACTATTATTATTATTATTTTAACCCCTTGGTTGTACACATGGGGGTTTCTATGGGCAGTTTGCTTAACTCCTTGGTCGTACATATGGTGCTTCTGCAGGTACATGTATACACAGGTATAAACAAACAGTAATGCCATTTTAACCCTGTCAGGTTTGCTGATTTAACAGTAAAAAACACCATGTGAGTTTAAACTAATTCATTGATAAATCAATATTTAATAATGGAACAGGGCTTGACAATTAATATATATATACATTACTGATTTTACCCAGTAAAAATGGGGTGGTTTGCCGCTACCATAAAAATATCAACTATCCTTGGGCATGCATTGACAGGTCGAATACGGGTTTTCTGTGTAGGTGGTTTACCCGAATAGCAGTTACTTCTGGTAAAACATACTGCTTAGTTATATTTTAATATTTTACAAAATCTTAAAAGAGTCAAGATCTTTATCTTCAATGGGAATTTGAATAGATTATTCCACTGAAAAGAAATACTTATTTTTTAAATCTTATTACAGAGAAAAGAGAAGAAAAACATTACTAGACATGGAAGACCTTCTAACACAGTTGATGAAAGATGCTCAAGCCGCCAAATTCACTCCAATCAGACAGGCTTGCCAAAATGCTATGGGTAAGACATTTATTTTTAAGCCCTCGAAGGGAGGGGGCATGTAGTAATGGAATCATCCGTCCGTTATTCCGTCCGTTTCTCTGTCCAACGTCCGTTTGCTCGTCCGAAACAAGCACGTCTCACCAGAAACAAGCACGTCTCACCCAAAACAAGCACGTCTCACCCGAAACAAGCACGTCTTACCCGAAACAAGCACGTCTCAAATCCTTACACACTTGGAGGTCAGAGGTCAGAGGTCAAGTGAACTTCGGGGGTCATTTGTCACTTACTGGTGTATTTGAGGGTAACTTGACAGTATTTTTTCATATTAAATGTGCTGTATACAAAAATTGATATATTTTATTATTTAGGATTTGAAAACAAGGCTTATAATAGCTTATATAAATTCACCTTCTGTTCGAGTCGCGGTATGGAAGCTTAAGTTATGGCTTAAAAATGCGTAAACATAAGCTTATTTTCTCATGTTTATAAAGTTTAAAACATTATTTTTGAGTGTTCTTTTGGTAGTATAGATATCAAATTAATAATGTTAAGACAATTCAGAGACCATTGTCTGGAGCATTAATTAATGAACTATATATAAGAGTGTGATTAAAGGGACTGGCGTTGATCTGGAAGAGTGCCACTGCAGATCCCGTTGGATGGGAAGGCAGAGAGGTAGAACACCCCCGAATTCATGATGATTTTTTGTTCATGCTCATTAAAGGTCTCCATCATGACCCCTGCATTGTTTCAGGTGCCATCTCGCTCATATCACTAGAGCAGTTGCAGAAAAACAATAACTGATTGATTGAAAGTTAACCAAATGTGTTTGATTGTAAGTTAACCAAATAGGTTTGATTGTAAGTTAACCAAATTTGTTTGATTGTAAGTTAACCAATGATTGTACTATCGGTGCAGATGTACTTCAAAACAAAGAAGAAGCAGACAGAATGCCAGCGTATTTGTTACGAGAGAAGTGTTTGGAGCCTCTACAATTGGCACTGGAGAGTAGAACAAAGAGACTTATGACACGTGCTGTATCTGGAATTGAGGTACATATAATGAATACTCATTAGTATTTATAAATATAATGTTTATTCTGATCTTGTTAATTATTTTACATACATTTTAAAAGGAATGATTGCCACTTTTGATCATATATGTATAAAATCATTGGTGTTTTCATTCCATTTATTATCAGAGCAGTAATTCAGAAGTGTGGAGAATTTTGTCTCTAAAGCCTAACTGGATGGTATCTATATGATTTTGACAGTTTAACATTTGTTTAGGTATGCCGAAAAAAGAAAAAAAAAAGAAAGAGCTTTATTTATTAATGAACACATATTAGGTTTTTGTGTCGCCTTTTCGAAAATTTAACATTGGCTATAACTTTCTCATTTCTTGATATTTTTTCATCAAACATTCAATATATACTCATCATGACAACATCGACATGACCATACTAAAATATAAAGGTCAAGGTCACACTGAATGTCATTATATGGGTTAAATACTCATTTTGTCTTCACGAACGTCCATCACGAAAACTTAACGTTTGCTATAATTTTCTCATTTCTTTATATTTCTTCACAAACTTTCTATATATACTCATCATGACAACATCGACATGACCATACTAAAATATAGAGGTCAAGATCACACTGAAGGTCATTATATGGGTTAAATACTCATTTTTAGCTCTACTGGCCAAAGGCCAGCAGAGCTTATGGGATGGTGAGTTGTCCGTCGTCCATCCGTCCATCCGTCCGTCGGTCGTCCGTCTGTTAATTTTTGCCTTGTGAACACTCTAGGGCCTTCATTATTAACTGAATCTTTACGAAACTTTGCCAGTGTCTTTATATCAATGAAAGCTCAGACAAGTTCGAAAACCAGCCGGATCGGATAAATTTCACTAGAGTTATGGCCCTTGTTTTGCTGAAAAATGCCATATTAAGCCTTGTGAACACTCTAGCACCATCATTTATTATTTGATCTTTACCAAACTTGCACAGATTGTTAATATCGATGAAAGCTCGGACAAGTTTGAAAACCAGCCAAATTAGATGAGTAACACCGGAGTTATGGCCCTTGTTTCTTCTGAAAATTGATATTTTCTGCCTTGTGAACGCTCTAACACCTTTATTTATTATTTGATCGATACCAAACTTGCACAGACTGTTAATACCAATGACAGCTTGGACAAGTTCAAAAATCAGCTAAATTGGGTCAGTAACACCAGATTTATGGCCCTTGTTTTTTCTGAAAAATGCCATTTTCTGCCTTGTGAACACGCTAGCACATTCATTTATTATTTGATCTTTCCCAAACTTGCACAGATTGTTAATATCAATGAAAGCTCAAATAATTTTGAAAACCAGCTAAATCCGATCAGTAACACCGGAGTAATGGCCCTTGTTTTTTCTGAAAAATGCTACTTTCTGCCTTGTGAACACTCTAGGGCCTTCAATATTAATCGGACCTTTACTATACTTTACCAGTGTCTTTATATCAATGAAAGCTCGAACAAGTTCGAAAACCGGCTAGATCGAAATAATTTCACCGGAGTTATGGCCCTTGTTTTGCTGAAAAATGCCATATTAAGCCTCGGGAACACTCTAGCACCTTCATTTATTATTTGATCTTTACCAAACTTGCACAGATTGTTAATATCAATGAAAACTCAGACAAGTTTGATAACCAACAAGATCGGCCATTAACACAGTGCTCAAGAAATAGGATAGCCCGGGGCTCCTCGAAATCCATTCCGGGCCTGTCTCATTTTTCAGACGAGGAGCCCGTCGGGCCTGTCTAAAAAAAAAAAAAAAAAAAAAAGATCCCCCAAAAAATCGGTTTTACTGGATCTCAAGCTCAAGTTCCTCAAGACAAAATACTCCCATGTGTGTTGTGAACTGTGAAAACACTTGCAATAAAGTAATTAAAATGTGTTATACACACATTGAAAAAAAAAGAAGTTTGAATATTTTGCCTGGCTTCGTGTCGGCAGTTTGTCACAACTTTGAGGTCGACAATTGTTGACATAAAACTCATTATTCTGCTATAATTAGGGTTGTGTTTTCTTTTCTTTGTGATAAGAAATACCGTTTTTGTCATTAAAAACACACTAACGCATGAAAAAAAAATCGTTATTGATGGTATTTTGATTGAATGTTTGTGAAATGTTCGGGCCGTAAAAGTGCGGTGTCATAGTAGTTCGGATGGTACATAATTTCGGATATTTTTTTTTTTATTTTTTTTTTTTTTACATTATCAAATAAGAAAAACTGTCCTTTACAAATACATGTTGGTGGAAAGAAAAATATATATACTGTATATGTATAAATACAGATATAAAGTATATTTCTATTCATTATTTAAGGTGTAAGGAGTTCCTGGAGTTTTGGAGAAAGTGGTGACAAAAAGAAAAAAATATAGCCAGAGGAGGCTCTGATAGTCTCATAAAACCTGATAAAAAGCTTGGCTCCAAGTTTAGCTCCAGTTTCACCAAGTCGGCTCCGATTACTATCGTTTGGCAAAAGTGATAGTACTCTCCTTTGCATTGGTTATAAATTACTATGTAATATTCTAAACGAAATGATAAATAAGTCCGCTGACCAGGGAGCATAAAGTGGTAGCAAAAAGAAATATATAGTCAGAGGAGGTTCTGAGCTTGATTAATACATACGTGACAAAATTAATGTGTGCTATAAAAGTGAATAAAGACACATTTCCAATAAGAAAAAAATATTGGACCTTTCCATTTTAAATCAGGGCCTGTCCATTTCAAATCAGGGCCTGTCCATTTCAAATCGGGGCCTGTCCATTTTCAGAAGCAACAAGCCCTGGGCCTGTCTCTTAAAATAATTTTCTTTGAGCACTGTAACAGCGGAGTTATTGCCCTTGATTTAGTTAAAAATGCTATATTTTGCCTCATTAAACAATAGGGCCTTCATCTTTCATCCAATCTTTACCAAACTTTACCAGATTGTTTATATAAATGAAAGCTCAGACAACTTCGACGACCAGCTAGATCGGACCATTAACAGGGCAGTTATGGCCCTTGATTTAGTTAAAAATGCTATATTTTGCCTCGTTAAGACAATAGGGCCTTCATCTTTCATCTGATCTTTACAAAACTTTACCAGATTGTTTATATAAATGAAAGCTCAAACAGTTTCGAAGACCAGAAAGATCGGACCAGTAACAGCGGAGTTATGGCCCTTGATTTAGTTAAAAATGCTATATTTTGCCTCGTTAATTCGATAGGGCCTTCATCTTTCATCTGATCTTTACAAAACATTACCTGATTGTTTATATCAATGACAGCTCAGACAAAGATCTTTATCGAACTTTACCAGATTGTTAGTGTCAATAAAAGCTCGGATAAGTTCGAAAACCTACCAGATCGGACCAGTAACATATGAGTTATGGCCCTTGATTTAGTTAAAAATGCTATATTTTGCCTCAAGATGATAGGGCCTTCATTTTTCATGCGATCTTTATGAAACTTTACCAGATTGTTAATATCAATGAAAGCTTGAACGAGTTCGAAAACCATCCAGATTGGACCATTTACATCGGAGGCATGGTCCTTGATTTTCTGAAATATGCTATATCTTTGCCTCATTAAGATGAAAGGGTCTTCATTTGGCCGGATTTCATTGAAACTTTGCAGGGATGTTCAGTACCAAGCCTAGTTGTACGTAGTCACCGTGTTCCAGTTGAATGATTTTGGCAGAGTTATAGCCCTTTAAAGGTTTTAATACACAAACTTTGTTCTGACTAGTTCTCCTGAACCCCTGGCCGGATTAAAGAAACATTTTAGAGATGATCGATTCTACATCTAGTTGTGCACATCATCGCCGTGTTCTGGTTGAATGATTTTTGGCAGAGTTGCGGCCCTTTAAAGGTTTTAATACACAAACTTTGTTCTCACTAGTTCTCCTGAACCTCTGGCCGGATTCAAACGAAGCTTTTTAGGGATGATCAATTCCATGTCTAGTTGTGCAAATCATTGGCGTATTCCGGTTAAATGATTTTTTTTGCAGAATTATGGCCCTTTAAAGGTTTTAATACACAAACTTTGTCTGATCTACTTCTCCTGAACCCCTCGCCAGATTTCAATGAAACTTTGCAGGGATGATCAGCACCAAGCCTAGTTGTGCATGTCATTGTCACGTTCCGGTTTACAGATATTTGGCAGAGTGATGGCCCTTTAAAGGATTTTGATACCACAATTTTTTTCCAGGCTAATTCTCCTGAACGGCTGGATATAGACGAAACTTGACAAGGATGATCAGTATCAAGCCTCAGTTGTGCATATCATCGCCATATTTCGTTTGAATGATTTTTGGCAGAGTTGTGACCCTTTAAATGTTTTAATACACAAACTTTGTCCAGATTGGTCTCTTCTGAACTCTTTGCCAGATTTCAGCGAATCTTGGCGAGAATGATCAGTACTAAGCCTAGTTGCATCTGTCATCGCCATGTTCTGGTTGAATGATTTTTGAAAGACTTATGGTCCCTTATACATAAACTTTATCTTAAGCCAGTAGAGCGTCCACAGGCCCTCTTGGGCCTCTTGTTTTATTCTAGAATACTTATTCAGGCCAGTTTGTCAAGGTCATTTATCTGGGTCCAAAAAACCTTGTTATACTGACAAAGCGCTGACACCCGTCTAGTATTATATACCTATCAATAATTGTATACATAGTACCTTCATTTTTTTCGCCTCTTAGAGGTTTTCTTAATCCGTATCAGTATGCTACTAAAACTATCCTACTTAAAATAGGGAAATTCCTTTATGCTTGCATTTACACCAATTTTACACCAACGTTACATCAAACAAACAACAAGTATGTCACACCAATGAACTTGTAAGCTGTAGCTACACCCCCAAATATAGTAAGATATGCCCATTTCCCTTCTACACTTTATCAAAAAAGATAAGCCTTGAAACATTTAGAAACCTTCTTTATTGCATACGCATGCAACAGAAATGTAAATATTTATAATTTTTAATCATATGTAGGAGGTATATAATAAAAGGATCATTACTAGAGTAACGTGTTCTGGAAGTTTGTATCACTTCTTGTAGGTAAATGCCTGATCAAGGATCACACTTGTGGCTCTGCCACTCGTGAGATCCTTGATCTGTCATTTACCTACTCGAGGCGATACAAACTTACAGAACACGTTGCTGTAGTAATAATCCTGTTATATTTGGACATCTACCTTAGAGAGAGATGAAACTAAGAATGAAGTTTGCCATCAGCCATCCTCCGCCCGGGAGTGATCCCCCACATGGCAGAGTTCTGCAGCTCTAAGGCACATGTCCTTATCCACAGAGCGACGGAGGCCGCTAGCACTTTTTAACAGACATGAGCTGTATAGTTGATTTTGAAATTTAAAATAAAAGTGAGACGCATATCTGCCTAATTACGCATATTTTTCATCAAAAACGCATTAAAAATAAAATTAACGCATACAGATAATGCATTAAAACTATTGAGAACCAAATACCCGCTTCAATAGCTTAGAAAAATATAGTTTACCCTGTCATACTCAATCGATGCTTATTGAAGTTTGAGGTACTGAATGTGCCTCCAGCAAGTATATGCCTGCAAGAAAGAAAAAAGGCATTTTTGTCGTCTGTTTAACACAAATTAATGCCATTTCAAATAGATGGACGGCAGTGTTGAGATTTTCAGTCTAGCTTAAAAAGGCTTTAAAAAAAGCAAGCACTGTTCAGTTGATAGATATGGAGTCCACCTAGTGTTGGAGATTAGGTAGGTAGGTTCTAGAATTATTATGTTGATATGACTGGATTACGATAATTGATACTGATGTGCACTTCCTCTTTGACTCTTTAGAAAATCCTTAAAGATGAGAGATTCCAGTCGAGTATAGAACCCGAGTCTGAGAATAGATGGCTGCCCATACAGATATTGAATGCTGTCTACTCCACTCCCAATCTGCCCGAGGACATACAGGTGGATGTTATGAAGGTATGCAAGTGTATGCACAAACATTGATTCTTTATGAAAATAAGACCATTGTTAAAAAATAATTTGTTTACTGTTTCTCGACCTAAGGTTTCATTATTTGTTAGACAGCTAGGTGGAATTATGTTTTAAAGAAGACAGTGAAAAACACATGAAATTAAGGATAACATTTAAAGACTTAAAAAATTAAAAATTACGATATAGAATTAAATCCTTCTTCATGGATATGTAGAGAAAAGTAAGCCAGCAATATCTTGCCTAACTGGTCAATATGCAGCTGGCAAACTATTTACTCCAACTCAGTTTAGAGCTGCTTCATCGTTCAATCTTTCAAAGCTTTCAACTTTTGCAATTTTTTTATGCCCTTAAGTTTAAAGTTTGATGCGTGTCCATACACGCATCAAACTTTGTACATACGTCACACTTGACCATACGTCACACTTTGACCGGTGCATACGTCACACTTTGTCCATACATACGTCACACGTTGACCGTACATAAGTCACACTTTGACCATACATACGTCACACTTTGTCCATACATACGTCACACTTCGTCCATACATACGTCACACTTTGTTCGTACATGCATCACCCGTCCGTATATACGTCACACTTCGTCTGTACATACATCAAACTTTGTCCGTACATATGTCAACATTTGTCCATTCATACGTCACACTTCGTCCATACATGCATCACCTATCCGTATATACTTAACACTTCGTCTGTACATACATCTAACTTTGTCTGTACATAAGCTTCACTTCATCTGTACATACGTCACACTTTGTCCATACATAAGTCGCACTTTGTCCTTACATAAGCTTCACTTCATCTGTACATACGTCACACTTTGTCCATACATAAGTGACGCTTTGTCCAGACATGTGTCACACTTCATCTGTACAAATGTCACACTTTGTTCATACATAAGTCACACTTTGTCTGTACATGCATCACACTTCATCTGTACATATGTCACACTTTGTCTGTACTTACCTCACACTTTGTACATACGTCACACTGTTTCAGTTCATCGAGTAACTTTGTCCATATGTACGCCACACCTTTGTATGTACATCCCACGTTAATATGTTTGTAATATTTTCTTGTTTCTACTCCTCCTGAACTTTTCAACATATTTTTGCGATACTTGTTCAGAAGCGTCTAGTTTGCGCATATCTTCTCCTTGTTCTGATTCATGGACTTTTGACAGAGTTGTGGTTTTATTTCAGCTGATAGCTGGGGCATTTGTGTCCACAAACACATTTCTAGTTAATAATGAAAACACTGTAACTTATTTTCCTTATTATGTCTCCCCCAAGAAGACCCATCGGTATAATGTCTAGCTGTGCATATCGCGATTTTGTTCTATGATTTTTGACGGAGTTATGTCCCTTTGATGTTTTCACTTTAAATTTGTTGTAGCCGCTACTCCTCCTAAAGCACTTGTTGGATTTTGCCGAAAATTTACAGGAAGCATCAGTATAATCTCTAGTTGTGCATATCACGTTTTATGTTCTGGAGTTATGGCCCTTTGACGTTTTCATTTTAAATTTAAATCTTGGAACGATGACGTCATCGCCCCCTTTCACCATATTTGGCCTATTGTCAAAATATATTTTAAAAAGCAATGAAAATCACTGCAAATGAAAAACAAGCATACAATGCATACATTTTACGTTTGTATATTTATTTTTAATCAATTTGCAGTGATATTTTTTTATTTAGAGATATTTTGTCAATATGCCATATATACGTCATCGTTCCAAGTTGGCCGCCTTTATTGATGTTTCTTTGCACATTTTCAATAGGTCATATCTCCTTTATTTTTCATGGTATTTTGATAATTTGTTCAGCTTTTTTCAAGTTCAGAGCCCTTTAAAATAAATTTGTTTGAAATTAGTGCATCAACCCCTTTAACTTTAAATTTGTTGTCGCCGCTACCGCTCTTGAACTGCTTGTTGGATTTCGACAAGACTTGATAGGAATCTTCGGTATGATACCTAGTTGTTCATGTTTGTGTTCCCGTTCGATGATTTTTGACGGAGTTATGGCCCTTTGACATTTTAAGTTTAAATTTGTTATTGCCGCTGCACCTCCTAAACCGCTGGTTGGATTTGGATGAAACTTGGTAGGAAGCATCAGTATAATGTCTAGTTGTGCAAAAAATGTTCCCTATCTACTTCCAAACATATCTTAACAAGGTAGCACCCTATCCACTATCAAACTGATTTAACTAGGTTGTGCAGTGGGGGAGACATCTGTTTTTCTCAAAAAAATAATCTAAGTTCCAGTATATTTCTTTTCAGTTACTGCTAAAGATGACATTTTCCACTGCCTGGTGTATGAACTCCAGGATAATTACTCAAGTGGTACAGGTATACTAGATTGTTTACAGATTCTACATTTTCCAAAATGTGTGTTGATTCAACTGTATGGGGTAGCATCGTGGTGTAATGGTTAGCATCTTCGTAACCAGGGATTGCATGTTCAATTCCAGCCAGGACCAAATTTGTCCTTCGAATGAGACTTTTAACCGAGGTCTGCTCGCTAAAATGCCCAGTGCAATACAGCAAGGATAAATAGACGGTTATATGCTTGATTCAGCAGATGCTTTGATTCTAAGGCATTGAGTGGTGGGGTAAATCTCTTACTTTGAATAGTCTTGTCCGCGAATTGTTGCGCATTAAAACACACTTTCCTGAGTTAAAAATACCTTATTGTCTGAAAATCAATTATCAGAGGTAATTAAATTATACATTAAAGTTCTCCGGCCATGTTTTGTTTCTAAAGTTCTCCGGCCATGTTTTGTTTCATGAACATGTTTATGTTTATTTAAAAGGAAATCAATACGCAGCAATAGCTATTTACAATTCACACATTGCAATATCTGTGAAAAGCGAGAATACTATTTTATTTGATGACGTAGAAAACTTTGAACTGTTAATCCACAGGTATATGTATTTATCAATTATCTGGCAATAGTTGTGCAGCTATACAATTCAGATTTACCTCATTTCCCCATGCAGTCACGCAGTGGTAAAAGTAGCATCTACGTCATGTAAATAATACTAATTTTTACGTCATGTAAATAATACTTATTTTTACGTACAACTTAGTAGCAGTTTTAAATATATGTTTCTCTCAGGACTATCAATATGATGTTTTAGAGTTAAATTTGTTAATTGATACTACTACAGAAAGGGTGGCCATTCCTCTTTAACAAATATTTAACTTGACTGAAAATGACAACTTACACAAGCTTAAGGGGAAGCTGTATTATTAAAGCATTTTAAGGAAAACAGTAGACTAGGTATTGGGAAATGCTCCTGGAAAACCGAGTCATAGATAAAGAGATTAACTGCTGGGTTCGATTATAGTAAAATCTTTCACATGATGGTAGACGTGTTGTTATTTTCACGAAATAGCTTATGCGAGTGAGTGAAAAAACAAAACACGCCTACCATCGAGTAAAGGATTTCCCTATAATCGAACACAGCAGTGAAATAATTTATTTATTACATTTTAAATCAGTTCATGCATGAATTATTCGCTTTATTGAACGTTGTCGCCAGATGACTTCAACATCAGCAACATTTTTTGATGTCATAACTCAGCGTAACAGTTATTTTTGTGTTCAGAGTTATTCATATTTAGCGATTTCACTGAGAAATCCCAAACTTTCACCGATAAAAATGTAATAAATTGGAATAATCTCCTGAATCCTGATTTAATGATGGCACAAGGTATAGATTCAGGAGTAGGTTAAACAAACACTGGAAGTTCCTAGATGTAAAATTTAACCCCAACTGCTACATATCCTACCAATGAGAACAAATTAGAAGAAAAGGAGAAAACATTTGAAGTTTCTTTGTAAATTTACGCATGATCTCTGATCTGTAAGTTACATGTAAATTATGATATTCAAGTTATATGAAAAAAATTGGGAAAATTATGATAGTAATTTTAGAATTTATATGCAAAAAATGTGCTGGAATGAAAAGTAGACATAGTCTGGAATAGGCATCTAATGGGTTTTATAGGTCACAACTGGTAATGCTACAATATTCAGTATGTGCAACTTGGACAGTGAAAATGAGTGTTCCACAATGTTTGTTTTCAATAGGACTGTTGACCTACCGTGTTTGTACATGCATGGCAAACCCATTCAGGATAAGGACTACCGATAACGTGTTTTATGTATTTGTACATGATTTCTCCATCTAGGTGTATATAGACACATATAGCAGTAGCTCCACCAACCTCAAGGCCGTGGTACAGGCCGCTCTCACACAGCTGCTGACGAGTTTTGCAGAGAAATTACGCTCTGCGATGGCGCACGTGGTAAGATCACACATGTTGTGATGCACGTGAACATGCTGTTGTTTTGTGTTGGTGTTGTGCATGAATATAGGGTGTTGTATTGTTATTCAGATGTTACTAACAAACTTGCTGATGAAATGTATAGTCTCTAAGGAAACTGCACCAGACTTTGGGAACTAAATGTGTTCATTGTCAGCGTTCTTTCCATCTGATTATATATAGATTCCAGCTGATAAATATTATATATAGATATATAAATATGATAATTTATTAAATTTTTAGGAAAGAAAATCACAGCAACTGTATGAAAAATAAGTATTCTAAAGTGTTATTATGCATTATATATTAATCAGTTTAGAATATTGCATTAATTTGCAGTGATTTTATTTGCTTTAAATGATATTTGTGAATATGCAATATATGGTAATTTAGAACTATGACATCATAATAATATCATACCGGTAATTATCAAAATTGAAGTTTCCATGACCGTTTCAGAAGAACCTTCAAATGGTCATATCATCTGATTTTGATTATCCTTAGACCCTTTTCGAAATTAATTAGAACTCTTAATAGTAAATGTTTAAAATGTATTTCAACATGTCCTTTAACATATGCATTAAATTGAATTAAGCGCTACTTATCAAAACCCAAAATGGTGATCCTGACCTATATTTATCTACTTATAACTGTTTATACCTGTAGCCGCAGGTAGAGTAAGGCCAAGGGGTTAAGCGAGCATGTGCCCATAGATACCCCATATATTACTTTAAAATGTCTGTTAGTGGAGTTCTTAAACTGATTCTTGGTTGCAGACGTAACAATACCTTTCTGGTAGGTTATACCATACAATTTATTACTCTATGACTGAAGAAATGCTGTCTTGTGTTGAGCCTGGCTATTGTTGTTTCAATCGTATCGCCTTTGTCGGCAAAGTTCAAGTGTTGTTAGATTTAAAAGTTCAAGATAAGGTAGGTGCACTGTATCGGTTACAAGTTTGGTAGCTCTATGTTGCATTTGTTAAACTTGTTTGATATCCTTAGATAATTCATGTTAAGATTTATGGGAGATATTGACTTGTTTTTAGGAATTAATACTCAATGAACCGATGTGCTACTTGATGTCGTCATCTTTGTGATTTTCCGTTTTGTTCAGTCAGACATATATTGGTGAGCTTCACACATCTTTACAAAAAATAAGCAACAATGCCTTTTCACTCCAGTAATTCTGGTTAATCTTTGCATTTAACTCCTGTTACACTTATCTTTTTTTTTGTCATGCAATATTTTTTTTAGGTTTTTACCTAGATACGACATTGCTATGGTCACACTGGAAAGTGTGTTTTAAGAAATATTTGTAAAAATGTCTTGTATTTTATTCATTATATATTTTTACACATTTATAGTATATAAATTTTGATGATAAAATGCTTACCCATTTAAAAAGTTAGAAGATTTGTCCGGTTACTTTTTGAACGCCCCTTATACATGTACGTGTCAACAAATATCGTGTATTTGTCGTCATGACCTTTCAGTTATTTGGTACTTAAGTTCACCTTAGATTTTACTATATTACTAATTTTGTTTATTTTAACAGGTGAGCGGCAGCTCAATGTGTTGTTAGTTTTTGATGTGTTGTTAATGAGGTTTCATTGCCCACACCCTTTAATATTAATATAACTTTGACTGAATCCTTGCTCATTATATATACAATGTATGTATCAGGGCTTCTAAAATTTTAAAATGCAAATCGGTCCAGGTTTTTAACTGCCGTAAGAATCGCGCTTATTTTGAAAAAATCACTAAAATCGCCGTAACCCACCCACCATGTCAGCTGCACCATGATTTTTTTCCGTTCAGTCATTGATATAGAGAACTATTTAAAATGTATGTTTGTATTATATTTGTATTATTTCTAACTTACTTTATCACAATTTGTACATTTTAATGACTGACATCATGTCTTCGCTTTACTGAATGAATAATTTTCACTCAATATTAAAATTGTTGATCATTTGAGGAATTGAACCGGAAGTGTCTAATAAACCGGGTAGGTATAAAACGCGGACTAACACGCGCGGACTAGCGGATTATATACGATTTTACATAAATTTGAGTAATATCGTTTTTCATCAATTAGCTTAATTAATACCAAATGTTACGACTAAGGCAAACAATTTCGGTCCGACTTAAAAAAAACGGTGTCAGGTTTGATCACTTTCCTTAATATTATACTTAACGTTATTGTAAAAAAAAAATCAAACAAACAATTAACACATCTCGGTATTTTAATGATGCAAACAAATTTCAGTCCCAGCTTTGGCCACTTAAAAAAAAAAACCGACTCAAGCAAACAGGCTAACACCTTACGACTAACGGTATATCAAAGAAATCACAGACGGTAACACTCGCTTCAGTGAACCGACAGAACGCGTGATATACTTTCACTGATCACACATCAAAGGCGTGCTACATGGCTATAGACTCTTCCGGAAAACTCCCTACTATCGGTAATGGTTTAGTCCAAATTGACCAAATTGACCTTCTTTCGCACAGCGAGTGACAAACAATCGTGTTATGGATCAAGGAATATTGCCGCAAGGCATATTTCAAGGAGTGTGTAAGGTAATTGTAGATTTTTTAACGACCGATAGATAAAATATCTGGGACCGATTTTAACAGAGATTTTGAAAAGAAAATCGGTCCGGAGAAACAGAATTCGGTCTGGGGACCGACAACTCGGCGATTTTAGAAGCCCTGGTATGTATGTGTTTTGGTTTATAGAGGGTACTAACAAATAAAATATAAGTTTACAAAAATAGTTGTGCATATTGATTTATATTATAAGTTATACTAATTCCTGTTATTGATTCCGCTATATTATACTAATTCCTGTTTATTGATTCCCGTATATTATACTAATTCCTGTTTATTGATTCCCGTATATTATACTAAATGGTGTTTATTGATTCCCGTATATTATACTAATATGGTGTTTATTGAATGTTTTAGGAGCATGCTGAAGATGATATCATGTCAGATTTCAATGCTAAAGGTTTGCAGTGTTTACTAATATTTTCTCTTGGTGTGGTGGTTAATACTGACATTATCAACAGTTAAAGTGACACACAACAAGCTTCATTGATCTTTTTTAAAAATGTGGTGGTTTTGCTGGTTTTCCTACATAATTTGAATATGTTCAAAAGTGTGATTTGTTTTTTTTCAATAGTGTAAAACAAATTGTTTTGGATTGTTCCTAATTGTGGAGCACAATGACAATGCATGATTAAGTAATAGATAGAGTCTGGTCTCAGCGAGTTGGCTTATTTAAACACCGAGATGGGCGTAGCCCATCAATGTGTTTAAATAACCAACGAGCTGAGACAGACACTATCTTTTTTGTAGCATGGTGTACTTAGTAACACTGTGACGTCAAAGTGACCATACACTAAATTCTAATATCCGGTATTTGTAGTACGGTACAGCCACGCCCTTTTAATTACCCTAAATTGAACAATTTAATGCTCTGCATTCATCAAAGGAAATGTCACCGACCATGCTAGAAGTTAGTGCTAGAAGTGTAGTTTAACGTATGGTAAAATAAAAAGAAATTGTATATAATCCTCCGATTTGTAAATATATATTATAGACTACTCAAGATTTGCTAGTAAGGATCACTTTTTTGATGTCTAATTTCTTGCTGTAATAATAGCATTATTTCTATTTTACATTAAATTATTTAGGCAGTGTATGGTCATGTGATCTCATACTTGTTGCAACTTGTGAATTGTTGAAGTATCAATGAAATTGATATCGTTATTGTGATTAATTTCCAATAAAATATATGAAGGAAATAATAAGTGATCCTTAGAAATTTTGAGTAGTATATATATATGTGTGTGTGTAGCTTTAAAGTAAAGTGACTTAATTGTATAAATAAAACAAAGTTCTATTATTAACACTTGATAATACTTCTAGCGTTGTTGAGTGTCCCTTTAATAATGTTTACTAATCTGGCCTGGAATTCACCAACCATTCAGCAACCATTCTTTCCAACTATTCTTAGACTTGAGTATCAAGTACTCAAAATTTCACAAATATTCCCATGACTCGAAGAATAAACAATCATATGACGTTGTTATTTATTAGTATTTATCATATTATTACCTAGCAGCTTAGTATTTATGTTGTATTCCTTTAAACTTGTAGAAATATTTGAGATTGATAATTTACGTACTTGGTCTTAAGCCTAAGAATATTCTTAGGAATGGTTGGTGAATTCAAGCCTTGTAACTGGTATGTTTAGAATGTTGGTGAATTGCAAGGCCTGGTAACTGGATGTTTTAGGCCTTTACAAATGTAATATTTTCATTCATTGCTTAGTATATAGGCCAAGAAAAATGTCAATGGAATGGGGAAAAAATATCCTTAGTTGGATTAAAAGTCTTTATCACGAAAAAATATCCGTTAGTTGGATTAAAAGTCTTATCACAAAAAGGGAAACAGATCTGAGCCTTATTCCTTACACCTGATATTGTATGGCCGCAAATAACGACAACAGCATATAATATCTAGCATCTGGGCACATTAACCTTGTACAGTGCCTGTCTGATTCTCTACGAGGTAACCGTTTCGCGAACATGAAATTAGAAGCCAGAAAGTTGAACTTGGGTCCCTAGGACAGGTATTGCCAATGAAGTGTGGACTTCTTTCATGTAGAAATGACCTCTTTAAACTTTTTGATTTCAGATCCAATCCATTTATTGTGTCACTTGGCTAGCTAGTGGCAGACTCTTAGGATCACTTTGTCTGTCATCTGTCATCCTGTCACACTTAACCTGCATCCTAACCTTGGCCATAAACTTAACCAAGCTCATAACTGGCCATAAAGTATTTGACCTATGTTCATGATACTTCACACACATAGTCATCTAACACTATAGTTATCTACCACACAGAATATTTTTACCCATGACCAATAATTCTGATTTTCATTTCAGCAGAGTTATGCCCTTTTCATAAAACTTTAACTGCAACCTAACCAACCTCATAACTGACCATAACTTGAAAATATTTGAAGTTCAGAAACTTCACACACATCTTCTTAAAGGACAACGTTCGTAACTTTTAGCTTATAAAACATAGATAATTACTTGATAAACATTATACACTTACCATTATTGAATATTTACGAAATAAAAACAGATTGGACGGTATTCAATAGCGGTACAAAAACAACAACACCCTCTTTGTGAGTTTAATACTCGCAGCCCAAACTAAAATTACACTTGCGGGTAATAATACTTAATAGTAAGAGCGCAATAGTCGACAGCGCTACCAACTGAGCTAAGCGGGCCATTTATATTACACAATACATACTATATAGAAAAGCTAATGTGCTTATGGCTGTCACGTGATCAGCAGAAACTGTAAATATTGTGGGACCCACATTGCTTACGAACGATAATAAAACTTTTTTTCAAACTCGCGAATATATTACTACAGACTTATCTGGTCTTTACTCATGTTTTCATGTATACATTTGACTGAATAAAAATCAGACAGTTATTTGGTTATACTCAATATCAGCCTACTTACGGACATTGTCCATTTAACCAAGGGGAATGTCGTTACACATGTCCAATTAACTCCGACTTTCTTTATTTGCAGAGCTGTGCCCTTTTTCATAAAACTTTAACCTGCCACCTAACCTAGCTCTTAACTTTGCACAGTATTGACATATGTCATGAACTTTATACAGTAATCCTTATCAATTATCCAGTGCAGATTTATGCCCTTTTTTATAAACTTTAACACTTCAAAAAAAAAAGCTCCATAATTGATGAAGGATGACACCCCCCTGTCTTCAAACTTAGATTGTACTTACTGAAATAAGCACATGGCACGTAACACAAGTGTTCCGTGGAACACCGTTCTAGTTAGTATTATAGTTACATTTGTATTATATGTTATCTTTCAATTAAAATATGTTTACAATTTGTCCCAGAATTTCTATAGAGAAAATTATCAGGGCTTATAAAGTCACCGTCTGCTTGTCATGCCCCAAGAAAGTGATCGAAAAATGTGTACTAGACTGGTTCAAAACCTAGACGATCAATGCTCCGACTGAGCTGTTATTGCCAGACATGGCTCACGGCTATACAGTTCTGACTGAGCTGTCATTGCCAGACACGGCTCACGGCTATACAGTTCTGACTGAGCTGTCATTGCCAGACACGGCTCACGGCTATACAGCTCTGACTGAGCTGTCATTGCCAGACACGGCTCACGGCTATACAGTTCTGACTGAGCTGTCATTGCCAGACACGGCTCACGGCAATACAGTTCTGACTGAGCTGTCATTGCCAGACGTGGCTCACGGCTATACAGTTCTGACTGAGCTGTCATTGCCAGACATGGCTCACGGCTATACAGTTCTGACTGAGCTGTCATTGCCAGACAGGCTCACCGGTATACAGTTCTGACTGAGCTGTCATTGCCAGATGTGGCTCACGGCTATACAGCTCTGACTGAGCTGTCATTGCCAGACGTGGCTCACGGCTATACAGCCCTGACTGAGCTGGCATTGCCAGACATGGCTCACGGCAATACAGCTCTGACTGAGCTGTCATTGCCAGACATGGCTCACGGCAATACAGCTCTGACTAAGCTGTCATTGCCAGACATGGCTCACGGCAATACAGCTCTGACTGAGCTGTCATTGCCAGACATGGCTTGCGGCTATACAGCTCTGACTGAGCTGTCATTGCCAGACATGGCTCGCGGCAATACAGCTCTGACTGAGCTGTCATTGCCAGACATGGCTCGCGGCTATACAGCTCTGACTGAGCTGTCATTGCCAGACATGGCTTGCGGCTATACAGCTCTGACTGAGCTGTCATTGCCAGACATGGCTTGCGGCTATACAGCTCTGACTGAGCTGTCATTGCCAGACATGGCTTGCGGCAATACAGCTCTGACTGAGCTGTCATTGCCAGACATGGCTCGCGGCTATACAGCTCTGACTGAGCTGTCATTGCCAGACATGGCTCACGGCAGATGGCTCACGGCTATACAGTTCTGCCTTGTAGAGTTAATGCTTCATTGAAGAAAAAATGATGTCTAAAAGTTGAAGGACATGCATTTTACATTGCTTTCATATCTGCTTTTTATACCTCCCTCTGATATAGCTTGGAAAAACTGGTTTTGATTTCCCTGTTGTAATTCCCTGTAGGTGATTCCAAGGTAGAGAGTTTGACAGATGATGTGGTCACATTGCTAAACTTCCTCACTGACAAGGTGACTGCAGCTCACAGGTACGTGGAAACCAAAAACTAACTTACATCCATGTAGGAATTATTTTTTTGAAATTCATTGTTTGTTTTTAAACAGAGAGCTGTTTTCCCCTCTTAACACCAAGGTTAACTGAGGTGTAGATTATTCTGGAAACTTAGTATAATATCTTGCAAATTTCATTAAGTTCTGATAAGAATATTATAAGAATGTTTCATTGGTATACCGAGGGTTGGAATTTCCCTATCTGAACCAGATACCTTGCATATAATTTTATATTCTGCACATAAACGTCGCCAGCTACTAACGGTTTTGCACGTTTATTTGCACAGTGACATCATGCAACTGTCATTGTTGATATCAGCGCGTGTGTGACCTTGCATATCATTTATATTCTGCGCATTAATGTCGCCAACTACTAATGTTTTTGCATGTTTATTTGCACAGTGAATGTGCAAATGTCATTGTTGATATCAGCACATGCGTGACTTTTGTCTTCCCACCATCAGTAAGATCAGGCTTCCCATCATTTATGTAAAATGCGTAAAATGCGGATATGCAAAAAAGAGCTGGTGATATGCGGATATGCAAAAAAGAGCTGGTGGGGTGTGGGTGGGGGGGGGGGGGGGGGGCCCACCAAACACCATGGGTTATCTGAGGTGTCGAATATTTTGGAAACAGTATAATTTCTTGCAAATTTAACTAAGTTTTGATAGGAATATTTCATGTTTGTACATCTAGGAATATTTATTAGTCCCCCGCCGGTCCCTGTGGGGACTAGGTTTGCACCCTGTCCATCCGTCCGTCCTTCCGAAATGCTTGTCCGGGCCATATCAAAATAAGATCACTGACCTTGACCTTTGACCCCTGTCATAGAAAATGTTCCGAAAATGCTTGTCCGGGCCATATTTTCAATACTATAAGTCTTTAAGGTACAAAACTTGTATGTGGATACATCTTGGGATTGCGTGTGTGTCGCATACCAAAATAAGTTCACTGTGACCTTGACCTGTGACCTCCATCATAGAAAATGCTTGTCCAGACTGTATTTTCAATACTATAACACTTAGAGATACCAAACTTGGTATTTGAATACATCTTAAGACAGCAGTGTGTCGCGTACAAAATAAGATCATTGTGACCTTGACTTTGACCTACGACCTCTGTCATAGAAAATGCTTGTCCGGACCGTTTTTTCAATACTATAAAACTCAGAGATACCAAACTTGGTATGTGAATACAACTTGGGATAGCGGTGTGTCGCATACCAAAATAAGGTCATCGTGATTTTGACCTTGACGTGTGACCTCTGTCATAGAAAATGCTTGTCCGGACCGTATTTTCAATACTATAATACTTAGAGATACCAAAACTTGGTATATGGATACATCTTGGGATAACGGTGTGTTGCGTACCAAAATAAGGTCACTATGACCTTGACCTGTGACCTCTGTCATAGTAAATGCTTATCCGGACCGTATTTTCAATACTATAACACTTAAGAGATACCAAACTTGGTATATGAATACATCTTGGGATAGCAGTGTGTTGCATACCAAAATAAGGTCATTGTGACCTTGACCTTGACCTGTGACCTCTCTCATCGAAAATGCTTGTCCGGACCGTATTTTCAATACTATAACACTTAGAGATACCAAACTTGGTATGTGAATACATCTTGGGATAGCGGTTGTGTCGCATACCAAAATAAGTCATCGTAATTTTGACCTTGACCTGTGACCTCTGTCATAGAAAATGCATAGAAAATGCTTGTCCGGACCGTATTTTCAATACTATAATACTTAGAGATACCAAAACTTGGTATATGGATACATCTTGGGATAACGGTGTGTTGCGTACCAAAATAAGGTCACTATGACCTTGACCTGTGACCTCTGTCATAGTAAATGCTTATCTGGACCGTATTTTCAATACTATAACACTTAAGAGATACCAACTTGGTGTATGAATACATCTTGGGATAGCAGTGTGTCGCATACCAAAATAAGGTCATTGTGACCTTGACCTTGACCTGTGACCTCTCTCATCGAAAATGCTTGTCCGGACCGTATTTTCAATACTATAACACTTAGAGATACCAAACTTGGTATGTGGATACATCTTGGCATAGCGGTGTGTCGCGTACCAAAATAAGGTCACTGTGACCTTGACCTTGACATGTGACCTCTGTCATAGAAAATGCTTGTCCGGACCTTATTTTTTAATACTATAACACTTAGAGATACCAAACTCGGTATGTGAATACATCTTTGGATAGTGGTGTGTGGCATACCAAAGTAAGGTCATTGTGACTTGGACCTGTGACCTCTGCCATAGAAAATGTTTGTCTGGACCGTATTTTCAATACTATAACACTTAGAGATACCAAACTTGGTATGTGAATACATCTTGGGATAGCGGTATGTCACGTACCAAAATAAGGTCATTGTGACCTTGACCTGTGACCTCTGTCATAGAAAATGTTTGTACGGACAGTATTTTCAATACTATAACACTTAGAGACACCAAACTTGGTATGTGAATACATCTTGGGATAGCGGTGTGTCGCATACCAAAATAAGGTCATTGTGACCTTGACCTTAATCTTTGACCTCCATCATAGAAAATGTCTGGAAAATGTTTGTCTGGGCCGGTGGGGGACTATGGATTGCCCTGTTATTGTTGATGCTCTTGTTTTTAATAGATTTTCATTGCATATTTCCCTTAATTATATGTATAACACTGACTTAATTAAAGCACTCAAAAATGTGTCTTCAAACACATTTTTCAGACAGACAGTATAACAATATTATGTTACTTGCAGGTCGGGTCAGAGCAAGCTGGCTATACCACTATTACTGGAGGGTATATATGCCATCCTGACCAACTCTCCTACACAACTGAGGAACAACTTTGGCTTCCAACAGCTTGTTTGGTATGTATAAGGAGCTGTCCTTTCTAAATTCAGAATTTATCCCATAAGTATTTTTGTATATTATACCTCATTTGCATGTTTTTTTCTTTGTGCAAGGTGACAGCTGATCAGTATTCTGTGGTAGTGACCGCCCAGGTCTGCGAATCATATTTTACAGATTCGGTATAATATAACGAATAATGATTAGTATTTCGGTCCATATGCAAGTTTATGGACTGGGCAATCTTCCTAGAATGTTACCTAGTCATACCATAAACTTGCAGTAAGACTGCCCAGTCCGTAAACTTATATATAGACCTCAACAATATACATTAGTGTTCGTTATTATTATTATTATTATTATTATAACTAATATATTTGTGCTTATGTTTGATAAGTGCACTGGAATATGCACCATATCATCCCCTTTTTGTAAATAGTTTTATCTTTATATATTTATATATTAAGTTCTAATTACTACTTCATTTCTTCACCTTTTTGCCAGTTTTTATGGACAAGATGACCTATTTATGTGTTGACATGCCGTAAAACACCATTCATTCATGCGTATGCAAACATGGAAACGTGGTTCCATCGTAAATGGAGTGTCAACCATAGAATTTGCAGCAACTCTCCAGTTCTGCAGATTAGTTCTAGGCCCATTCTCCGTATTATATCCATATATGTTTATTTCTGTTTGGTGCCATATAAACGTCTTGTGTTGGTGCGCCATAAAACCCAATTCAGTCAGTCTCCCTCCAGTAATCATGTCTGATATACAAAATAATCAATGTTCAAATTACTAATATTTCGCTTGCAGGCAGAATCTATGTCCCACCCTGATAGCCCTCCTGGGTATACCTAAAGCTGAGGCGAAACAGAAGTCAGCTGGGGAACATGGTCGCAACATAGAATGTCCCAGTCTCTTACCTAACACAGCAAAGATTATCTACAGGTTTGTCAGTATATTATTTATAGCCTTAATATGACATTGTTGTCCCCTGTCCCCCATAGGGCAAAAGAGGGACTATAGCAATGCAAAACCGTGCATGAGATAGATTTTGAGATCCATGTGTCGAAATCCAAAATGGCAGCTAGTGAAAAATGCATTGAAACATGCCATTCCAAAGAGTTAGAAAACAATTTTTTTTGTGGACAAGCTTTTTGACGTATCAATCCTTTTTAAACACTAGAGGGAAATTGTTTTGATCTTTGTCTTTATATGGTCATTTTATACATGCAATTGTTGCATTAATCCATTCCTTCATAATTATTTTGTGTCGAGAGGGGCCTTCGGCAATTCCGCCCTGGCTTCATTAGTGTTTATTAAAACGTACAATATCAGTAGATTCTCTACATACTATGGCTGACACATTGGCATCATGGTTGTCTTGTGTTGCTGTACTCATTGTCGACATCGTTGATGGGATCAATAAATAAGGATAGTGCAGTGTGTGTTTTGGCTGTTTTTATAGCCGTTATTGGGTCATATTCTCAATGCCAGAACATACATTTTTCCCCCCAATTTTGAGATAAAGATTCCCAATTGAAAAAGACAAAAAAAAGGGGGAAGCTAAGTGTGACGAGTATTGAGTATGAAACTCTTTTAAATGCCTCTGTTGACCTTGGTGTACTGTAAACAGTATGAAAGATACAACTATAAAATGAATGTGTTACTGTGTTTTCCCCAATTTTAATCAATTTTGTGACTGTATAGGTTATGTTCCCCAAGTATAGAAAAATAACACTGAAGTGCAATAGTGCAGAGGTACGTGCAATGGATTAGTATGCCAGGGATCACAGATTTGGTCCCTACCACACCAGTCTTTTGGATGAGATTATTAACTTATGTTCTGGTGTCATTTCGACCCATGTAAAATGCCAATATATCAGTAGTACTGCTGCGATTCCGGTTAAATATGTTAATATTAATGTAGGGATCATCCTGGGTTAATACGGACAAATGAAAGAGGAGAAATATCAGTTCTCAGTTTAAACTTTTTGTTTTTATGTGGTATTGAAATAGTGCTTGATGTTGAATGTTTCAGCATATCTGTAGTAGTAGCCAAGATGGTGGGTCCGGTGAGATCGCTACGACCTGTGTTGGAGTCATTGTTCCACAGAATATTGTTGTGTCCCGCCCCGCAACACAGACATGATGCCATCAAAGCCATCAAACAGGTAATGCCTCAGTAACAGGAACTTTACATGGGCGGAAAATTATTTTTTTGCTTGTAAAATAATAATTTCTGTTAAAACTGATTTTAAGATGAAATTCATTTTTAGCTCAACTGATCAGAGATCAGCAGAGCTTATGCCGTGATGCGGTGTCCGTCGTCCGTCTGTCCGTAAACTTTTGTTTGTAGCGACTACTCCTCTGAAACTACTGGATGGATTTTCATGAAACTTTACAGAAATGTTGTCCATGATGTCTAGTTGATCCTAGCAAAAATTCATGTTGATGTGAAATTCAAGATGGCCACCAAAGCTAAAAAAAGATTTTTAAAGAACAAGTTTGTAGCGACTACTTCTTGAACACTGTAAGTGATATTGATAAGAGACTTTTACTAAAATTTTGATTCAACATTAAACATGGCTGCCAGTGGCCATCTTTGTTTACATATAGTTATATGGTAAAAACTTGTAGCGACTACTTCTCTGAAACTAGATGGATTTTCATGAAACTTCACAGGAATGTTGCTCTTGATGTCTAGTTGATCCTAACAAAATTCGAGGGTGGCCGGAAATTCAAGATGACCGCTAAAAACAGATTTTTAAAAAACAAGTTTGTAGTGACTACTTCTTGAACACTGTAAGTGATATTGATATGGGACTTTTTCTTAAATGATCAGCATGACATGATGTTGGTCCGTGTCGAATTTTTTTTGATTCGACATTAAACATGGCCAGCGGCCATCTTTGTTTACATAGAGATATATAGTAAAACCTTATAGCGACTACTCCTCCGAAACTACTGGATGGATTTTCATGAAACCTCACAGCAATGTTTCTCTTGATGTCTAGTTGATCCTAGCGAAATTTCAGTCCGGTTTGGAAATTCAAGATGGCCGCCACAGCTAAAAATAGATTTTTAAAAAACATGTTTTTAGCGACTGCTTCTGGAAAACTATAAGTGATATTGAAATGGGACTTTTTCTTAAATGATCAGCATGACATGATGTTGGTCCTTGTCGAAAATTGTATTGGTTCGACATTAAACATGGTCGCCAGCGGCCATCTTTGTTTACATGCAGTTATATAATGAAACCTTGTAGCGACTACTTCTCTCAAACTAGTTGACAGATTTTCATGAAACTTCACAGGAATGTTGCTCTTGATGTCTAGTTGATCTTAGGAAAGTCAAGATGGCCACCATGGCTAAAAATAGATTTTTAAAAAACAAGTTTGTAGCGACTACTTCTTGAAAACTATAAGTGATATTGATATGGGACTTTTTCTAAAATGATCAGCATGACATGAAGTTGGTCCTTGTCGAAAATCCGTTTGATTCAACATTAAACATGGCCGTCAGCGGCCATCTTTGTTTACTTAGAGTTATATAGTAAAAACTTGTAGGGACTTCTCCTCTGAAACTAACGGATTTTCATGAAACTTAACAGAAATGTTGCTCTTGATGTCTAGTTGATCCTAGCACAATTTCAGGGCGGCCGCCATGGCTAAAAACAGATCTTTAAAAACACAAATTTGTAGCGACTACTTCTTGAAATTTATAAGTGATATTGATATGGGACTTTTGCTAAAATGATCAGCATGACATGATATTGGTCCTTGTTAAAAAATATTTTGATTCAACATGGTTTCCAGCGGACATTTTTGTTTATAAAGAGTTATATATAAAATCTTGTAACGACTACTCTAAAACTACTATAGATTTTCATGAAACTTCTAGCTATCAGAACCTATCAGTAGAGCTTCAAGGTCATTGACCTCTTGTTATTTTACCAATAAAACAGTTGTTCCACAGGATTTATATTTATCACATGGCTTCTGATAGTCATTTCTTATCGTAATGCACTTGTGTATTAACTATGCAAATGAGGACCAAATTACTGTACTTCATAGCTATAGAGTAAAACATATTTGCAGTGTATATCGTATGATAAGTTCAGACAAGAGCCTATTATTTTATATTTTAAATCTTACTTTATAAACTGCATGGAAGTAACAGAAAATAGAGTTTTAGATATCATATTATTTATAATGCACATCTCTGATATCATATAAACAACAAAAATGGTGACGATTTAACTTAAAAAACGGCTCTTTGTAATAGGTAAATTAACAACATTAGAATGAAACTTTTACATAGTATAGGCCTAATGCGATAAATAGAATTTTTATTTGTGACTGTATATTTGACGTGAACAAACTTGTTAGATTATAAGATATGATACTCGTAACTTGGCATATCCTTGTATCATTTCATTTTATCCAGTTTGTTTGCTAAAATCAACAATACGCATTTACTGGTGTAATATCATGTATTGATTTAGGAACCTTTCTTCAATTTTTCCAGCAAATCCTTGAATAAACTTTACTCAAACAAGCCCTGCAAACAAATGTTACATGTATTTTGCTTTTTCCACAGTTGATTGCGAGTCCTGCCACCTTGTGTGACATCACTCGTTACAATACCTGTATTTTGTTTGTTCCAAAGTTGATGGCATGTCCTGCCACCTTGTGTGACATCACTAGTTACTATAGCTGTATTTTGCTTGTTCCACAGTTGATGGCGAGTCCCACCACCTTGTGTGACATCACTAGTTGTTATACCTGTATTTTGCTTGTACCACAGTTGATGGCGAGTCCTGCCACCTTGTGTGACATCACTAGTTGTTATACCTGTATTTTGCTTGTACCACAGTTGATGGCGAGTCCTGCCACCTTGTGTGACATCACTAGTTGTTATACCTGTATTTTGCTTGTACCACAGTTGATGGCGAGTCCCACCACCTTGTGTGACTTCACTACTATACCTGTATTTTGCTTGTTTCACAGTTGATGGCAAGTCCTGCCACCTTGTGTGACCATACTAGTTGTTATACCTGTATTTTGCTTGTTTCACAGTTGATGGCAAGTCCTGCCACCTTGTGTGACCATACTAGTTGTTGTACATGTATTTTGCTTGTTCCACAGCTGATGGCGAGTCCTGCCACCCTGTGTGACCTCACAGTGACATACAGCGATGATGTTGTCAATACTGGGAAGGCTGCTAGTCCCTGTAATGATCTAGCCCTTGTCAAACTGTGAGTTCAATTTATGTTTTTTGGAAAACATTTTGTTTTAATGGCTACCAAGAATGGCCACCAAGTTCAGTAGATTAATTTTATAAAAGGCAATATTTGGTGGGAAAGAATGTTGTTGATTTGCTATTTAAAACTTGTATACAGCAGTGGTGGTGATACAATTACATTTTACAAGTATTTAGAAAATACAGTGGTAATATATGGGTGGGCCACAAGGGTTCAGATTAATGGCTGGACTCCCCTTCACCCAAGTAAAAAAGTAAGAAAACAAGAGGCCCAAGAGGGCCTGTGGACGCTCTACTGGCTAACATGGCTCTTATAACATCAATGGAGCGAGTGACTGCAATTTACTTTTTTTTTTTAAGTTTTTGAAGGATCTGTCATTGACCCTATAGTCCTAACGAGGCAAAATAGAGCATTTTTAACTAAATCAAGGGCCATAACTCCGCTGTTACTTGTCCGATCTGGCGGGTTTTCGAATTTTTCCGAGCTTTTATCGACATTAGCAGTCTGGTAAGGTTTAGTAAAGAGCGGATGAAAAATGAAGGCCCTATATATCATCTTAACAAGGCAAAATATAGCATTTTTAACGAAAGGGCCATCACTCTGCTGTTACTGGTCCGAACTGGCTGGCTTTTGAACTTGTCCGAGCTCTCATTGATATTAACAATCTGGTAAAGTTTGGTAAATATCAGATGAAAAATGAAGGCCCTATCGTCTTAATGAGACAAAAGTTAACGACGGACTGACGACGGACAGAAGACAACTCGCCATCCCATAAGTTAAAAGGTTCCACCACCAACCCAGCTGGGGGAATAACCCTGAAAATATAAAAAAACACATGATTCATAATTTTCTTGCGTACCAAATACGCTTTACACAAAAGGTCAGAATATTGCGGGTATCGGCTATGTTGAAGTTTACAGATACTTAAATTATTCATTCATTTAACCTTGTTTTAATCAGGTTAATACCTCTAATTCTCCCCATAATGTGTCAAAAATTACACAATACATGACCCCATTTGAATTTCTGGCAAATTTGCAACACTCAAGGAAGCCGACATCCTGTTGCGTTATACACTTTTGTGCATTTTTGGCATCTTGTAAGATGACGTCGCTCCATTACAAGCATTTCAAGAGCATATGTTTACCCCTACAACAACATACTCATTGACCTTTAGCCAGTTAGATATGGCAGTTTTAATATTTTCCTGTCAAACATTGTGTGATTGTTTTTTACATGTGCAAGATGTATTGTTATTTACGAATTGTGAAGTTTAAAAGGGTGCCAAGATGTAACTTCATAAGATTACATGTATTGAGTATATTGCATGGTTATTTATAAGAACCTTTTATTTTATAACAGTCTGATAAAGTAGTTACAAATTCAAGGTTTTATGCCTATTTTGGGGCGTAAATAATTCTGAGATCACCCGTTAATTTTAGTGAAATTAAGATTTTACCACTGAAGTTAAAATTTGAGAAGTGGTCACTCCTTGGCTCCAAACAATTATCTGGTGCTCTGAATGAAAAACAGTAAGAGTATGTGATTTTGTAACAGGGGTCTTTGGTTGTTTTTGCAAGTGGGGTGGGGTGGGGAGGGAAGGGGAGGGGAATTAACCATTGACTTTGTGTCAGTGACTGGTTTATAAAGTGTTGCACTAATGACCCATGTCTGTAACAAATCTTGGGCTTCATAAAAAAAATGCTTTCTTCATTTTAACTGATTGTCACCAAATCTGTATACAGATATATAGACTGTGTGGTTGACGAGGGATTATCAAACCGTCTTTTACCATACAGTTTTAAAGATTTGATATATTCATCTGGAGTTTCCTGTCTATTTATTTGTTGTTGCAAAGGAAACTTGTGTTAAAAAATGTTAAATTTACGTTTCTGTTGACTCTTAATTACAAAGTATTAAATGACATGTTTATTACAGAATGGTTGACTCGATCCAAGAATGTTGTCATACCACAGACTCTAACATGTGCTTTACTGCCATTACTTGTGTCGACGACCTTCTGGCAGCCATTGAGCAGCTGGAGAAGGGCAATGGTATCCATGGTGACAGTGTCAAGGTTATCCAGGACAAATATAGGAGTAAACAAGGTAAAGAATTACTGGAATGGTATATAAATGATATTCTACAGAGTCATGGTTTGTATCTTGGGATCAAAATACACACAAACACATGGCGATCTTCATGTTTAAAACTTGCAGTTTCTCGTTAAATTTTCTACAAAGTTTGCATATTCAAATCATTATCAGTTGAAAAATTCAAAGTAAATTGTTGTTACACATTACCAGGATTAATAGCTGAATATATTGCACCAATAATATGTTTGCAGCTAATGAAGAAATACTAAGAACTCTAAATTTTATTACCTTTTATTATACTCCACTAGTCGCCGGTTCGTCCGTCCGTCTGTCACAAGTTCTTGTCCGGAGCATAACTTTGAAAGTACTTGTAGGACTGCATTGAAACTTCACACAATGGTAGAGGGCAATAAGAGGAAGTGCGGAGCACAGGAACCGTAACTCTGTCTTTATTCAAGCAAGAGTTATTGCCCTTTGTTATTTTATACTTATAATTCTTGTCCGGAGCATAACTTCGAAAATACTTATGGGACTGCATTGAAACTTCATGCAGTGATAAAGGGCTATAATAAAGGCCCTTTGTAATTTTATACTTATAATTCTTGTCCTCAGCATAACTTTATAATTACTGAAAGGATTGCATTAAAACTTCACAGAAGGATAGAGGGCAATAAGAGAAAGTGCAGAGTGCAAGAACCATAACTCTGTCTAGAGTTAGTGCCCTTTGTAGTTTTATACTTGTAATTCTTGTTGGGAGCGTAACTTTAAAACTACGAATGAGACCGCAATGAAACTTCCCACTAGAGTAGAGGGCAATGAGAGTAAGTGCAGAACATAAGAACCATAACTCTATCTTAATTTAAATTAAGAGTCAATACCCGTGGTAATTTTATTCTTATAATTTTTGTCTGGAACATAACTCAAAACCTACGACTGCAACTTCACACAAAAAAAGAGGGCAATGAGAACCATAAAGCTATCTTCATTCAAATTAGAGTTATTCCCTTTGTAATTTTATACTTCGAAACTGGGACTGCAATGAAACTTCACACAATGATAAAAGGCAATGCGAGGGTGTGCAGAGCATAAGAACCATAGCTCTAGCTTCATTTAAATTTATAATACAAAGCACCCAATTTGGGGAGCATCCATTGGTTCTACCGATATTCTTGTTTAATAATTACAGTGCCATTGGTTTGCAAAGGCATACCAATATTTCAAGTTGTAAAGATTTAAATGAACTAAAATTAATGATTTTTTTTCAGGTAAATATCGGATACTGCCAGAAAGAGCTAGTTCAGTAAAGTCTCAATCTGACATTGAGGATAATGTCGCCAAAAACGTCAACAATCACAACTCATCCTCCATGTCTGCTGCTGACAATCCTGCCAACACAGTTTTCATGGCAACAAAACAAGCGTCAGCTGTCATTGACAACAAAATAAGTCAAATTGAAAATGTGCCAAACACCATAAATAGTGCTCACATCGGGGACGATGTGAATTTGTCAGACTATAAAATCATTGAAAGACAGAGTGCCAAACAGTTTTTGGAGGAGTTGTCTCGGATCTTGCCCTACCTCTTGTCATTATCTACAATACCAGAGGTGGACGAGGCACTGCAGAAATTTTCTTCCAGTTTCTCGGACAGTAAGTACATGGAGTATAGTAGTTTGATTTGCCTTGTTGTTGGGACAAAATGTTATGCCAGATTACCTCATTACTAGCGACATTAATATTATACAGTCCAGGATAAGGGATAATGCCTATGATTTAAATGGAGATGGCATCCACACAGATGTGAAACTTGAAATCTGCGTTAGCCGTAACTGTGGATAAGAAAAACGCGCTCTCGAGTGAGCTAAACGGGACAGTTAGATGATGCTATACATACTGTAGTGAAAACCTTATGGGCTAATGGATACCATGTGAGCAACACAAACGTAAATAAAGCGGTCCTACGATGTTTACAAACAAATAAAGTGTTTTTATTTCTAATTTACTAATTTATTACTTCATACTCATTTGGGTTTATGCTCATGTTTTCATGTATACATTTCACTGAACAATAATCAGGCAGTTATTAGCTTATGCTCAACTATGCTTTACTTATGGACAGTGTTCCTTTAACAGTGCATCTAGTCCGGGTCTAGTGATAACGTGTTCTTCTGTTATATCTAGTCTAGGGTTAGTTCATATTGTTTATACTGTCTTAGAAGCCATTTCAAACCGTTGGTTTCTTGGGCCCTTTTGGCAATGTTTTCCGAGTCTGGTGGTACGTCACTGTACTATAGTTTACAGTTAGCCTACAGATTCGAGACCTACTTTCGTAGGCCCATTTTGATAGTCTTTTAACTTTTCTGGTAATTGACTTCCGGTTCTGTTTTGAATTATGAAATTGTCTCTTCTTTTTTAAGTACATTAAAAATCGACTAAGTCACTAGCACAGTTTCACCTTTGATAAAATAGATGTATTGAATGCATTAGAAGAGAAACAAGTAAAGAGTCATCAAATATTGAAAATGGTCGACACACCTACAACAAACAAACAGTTCGCTATTTTGACAAAAATGAACAGGTAGAGGCCATCCTGAATGTTTGTTGATCGATGTTGAATATATTATAGATGCTTTAGAGGGGGTATGGTTGGATTCTGCATTGATATAGTCGACGATTTTGAGAGATTTATTTTAGAGATGTCCTTCTTGATAGAAACTGGAACCGGAAGTGAAGTGTCAGATAGTGTCTACCGCTGATGTATGATGTAAGTCAAGATGGTATGAAACATTAACATGTTCTACATATACTTCCAGCATTATTAAGCAGTAAGCAAGTGGAATCCTTGTCACTGAGTACAGTATTAAATGGAGACAGCATATATGCCACATCCTACGCAGCATTATGTCTCAACCTGCATCTGTCCGCTGTGGGCTATTTTGGTTCAAGGGACAGAACTCTAGTACCTATGTCTGAGGTAGGTATTTGTGTACTTCACCTATCAGATTAATTATGTACAAAGTGTAGTAACCTTTGATTTAAATGAGATTTTAACTCCGAATTCCTGATTTATAAGTAGATGTACTGTCTCTTTCCTATTAATATCAAAGAATATTTGCAAGGCTCATATTCAGTGTTTTTTTCTATATTTTGGGAACATAGCCTCTACCCTCAGATTTGGGAATTACAGCATGACTTTTCATAAAACTGGGAAACAATAGAACATTCATTTCATAATTGTATCTTTCATACTGTTTACATGATCAACAGCGGCATTTAAAAGCATTTCATACTCAATATTTGTCAAATTTTTGATACTTTTATGTGTGTTTTCCTTCTTTCAGTTTGGAATTTTTGTCTCAAAATTGGTAAAATAATATATGTTTTAGCATTGGGAATATGGCCCAATATTGGCTGTAAAAACAGCCTAAAAAACCGATGTTTAAGCTATAACAAATAAAAAAATTCTCCCGGAGTATTTTTGGGTCAAATTTCAAAATACTCTTACAAGTAAGTCACAGGACATTTTAATCAGAGGTCACCACATACAATCAGATGCATCATAAATGACACTCATATAGTCCAGGCTCTACTGTGCTCTAGTAGTAACAAGACTAAAATCTGCAGGAATACAACCACAACATTCTACACGTAATTTCATGTGTACAGTTTAACTGTAATTTAACTGTTTTATTTTAGCGATGGTTTATAGACGGCATACTGGACACGGACATGTTTCTGTACCTATCGCCTGATTGGCTGGCTGAAGTATACAGGTGTGTGATAGAGAAAGATTTGTTTACCGAGGCAGGATGGTCAAGCGAAGATGACGTTTCTTTGATTTATGCACTAAAAGGTGAGCTAACAATTATTCATGAAGCATATAAAAAACCTTGAACTGTCAAGTACACTCTTCAGATTTCATCCCATATCAACTGTCAAACTTAACCTCCCTGTTAAGGATCTTCCACAGTTGCACTCAGTTGTAAGTGTGATCTATAACACTGATCATGTTTTCACTAAAACTAAAGTACTTCAGAAGTTGGTTTATGTGTGTATCATGCATACCAAGTCGACTTATAGTGAGAAAGTGTTGTTTCTTACGGATGGCGTGAGTTTATACAGTTCTGGTTCTACCCAGGAAAAATGTGGTGGTGGTCTGCTTCCACCACAAAAAAGATTGTCCCAAAAAACAATCTATCTAGAAAAGGTCTATTAAGTAGTTTCACCAAACACACAGTCACTCATCTTTCACATTTTGGAAATCCCTGCTTTAATGCCACTAGGCGTTTCTCTCTTGTTCCTTATTAACATTGCCATTCATGTTTGTCGTTTTGCGTGTTTTTGGGTTTACTTTGTTCTGTGAAAGCTGCATTTCCTGTTTGACTTTTAAACTTATTTTCATTCTTGTGTCCAAAACCGATTCATGTTTCTTCTTTGCACACACAGAATGCTTCCTATTTGTGTCCAGTACACATAATGTTTCCTATGTTTTTCCAGTACACAGGATGTTTCCTATTTGTTTCCAATACACAGAATGTTTCATGTTTGTGTCCAATACACAGAATGTTTCATGTTTGCATTATTTGTGTTTGTGTTCAGTACACAGAATGTTTCCTATTTGTGTCCAGTTCACATAATGTTTCCTATTTGTGTCCAACACACAGAATGTCTCCTGTTTGCATTCAATATAAATAATTCTTTGTGTTTGTGTTCAGTACACAGAATGTTTCCTATTTGTGTCCAGCACACAGAATGTTTCCTATTTGTGTCCAAAACACAGAATATTTCATGTTTGTATTCAATATAAAGAATTCTTTATGTTTGTGTTCTGTACACAGAATGTTTCCTATTTGTGTCCAGTACACATAATGTTTCCTATTTGTGTCCAGTACACATAATGTTTCCTATTTGTGTCCAATACACAGAATGTTTGTATTCAATATAAAGAATTATTTGTGTTTGTGTTCAGTACACAGAATGTCATCTTTTGTCTAATACACAAACTGTTGATTGTGTTCCAATATGCAAAGCACTTCGTGTTGAGTATAATTTGCAGTGTGTTGTGCTCTGTTTTGAAGTACAGAATATGCTATAAATATGATATATTAGTTATGATGGCATGCCTGCTTTATGGTTTTTTTTTCAGATATAGATGGTCAAGGTAGCCAGTCTTTAGGAGGACAGATGCTGAGAGAGGCAGTATGTTATGAACAAGAGGAGGAAACAGGAGCGTCCAGTAACTCTGATCTGGTCAAAGCAGGTATTCAGTTTTATGAACCGTTAATACCCTGCATTGAGCTCATGTAGACACCATTGTGGTATGACTGAACTATTGTTAGATCCCATACATATACTGAAAGGAAAAAGAAACGTGACACGGGAATTTCTGCTATATATTGTATGTACTATATGCTGCTGTTAAACGAATTGTACATGGCTACGTAAGATATTTCCTTTCGGAAAAAAGACTAAAACAACACATAACACAGCAGATAGTATTCCTGCAAAGTTTCATTATTGACAAGAGCATTTGGCTCGAGCATGAGAGCAAACATAGGATGCATAGGATGCAAAACTTTGCGAAACTCTTTACGTTAAATACAATGCTGAACTGGCTCAATTTTTCAAAGGGGAACTTCAACATTTATGAATTTCTTGTTACAACCTGTACTGGAATTAAAACGTCTACTACATCACAGTTGTGTCCTTTAACTAACTGCAACTTTGTTTTTACAAAACATCCTGGAATTTCCTTGGAATATATATGGAATTAAGTGTGCAGTATATACAATATATAGCGGAAATTCCC
Organism: Cyrtodaria siliqua; assembly: GCA_037043455.1. Classification (NCBI taxonomy): domain Eukaryota; kingdom Metazoa; phylum Mollusca; class Bivalvia; order Adapedonta; family Hiatellidae; genus Cyrtodaria; species Cyrtodaria siliqua. The sequence continues at coordinate 68,673 of JAWPHD010013300.1, forward strand.
CTGTCGCATTTCTTTTTTCTTTTAGTGTACATAAATACATACATTGAATTGTGTCTGGGCTTTTTGAAGCTTGGCAGATGACTATGGCAAGATTGCAAACAGATCCAGGATCGTCTGTTTTCATTCTATCTAACCATATCAGGTAGGAACATATATAGCAAGTAATAAAAAAATCTTGATTCATATTCGACATACAGGCACCCTGAAATGCACAGTAGAGGTGTTTTGTTCGTGTATAAGCTTTTTCTTCAATCAGATAACAAATAAGGTGATGGCATGGGATTTTGATGACCACGTTTTCCTGCCATTTTGAAATAACATTTTAGGTAAGCTGCTGGCTCGTCAGATCCTGTCCACATGTTGGGATGGTCTACTGGATGTCTTGTCCGTCCTGCTGAATGGCCGCAGTGTATGTGGAGTGACCAACACATTCGCCATCATTATTGGTACGGAGGGCGCCAAGGAGGAAGAGCTGAGGAAGAGGGAAGCCCTGTGTAATTGTCTCAATGGACTTCAGAAGGCGGCAAATTTGTGTTGCACACTAGGTAAGATCATATATATAATGGACTGTTCTTTCTTTGATTTAAGACC